>JBBPBX010003894.1:59328-79743 GCA_038048925.1 Garcialebias charrua | reverse complement strand
TTTCTATCTAAGTATGGCCTGTGCGATGTATGGCATTTTTTACACCCAGCTGAGAGAGAATATTCTTTTTTTTCTCATGTTCATCATTCATACTCGAGGATCGATTACTTTTTCATGGACAACAAACTTCTTCCCTCTGTCCGTGGCTGTGACTACCACAGTATTGTCATCTCAGACCATGCACCTGTCACTCTGTCTTTGTCCCTCCCTGACATTCCTATAAGGAGTAGACAGTGGAGATTCAATTCAACGTTACTGTTAAACAATGATTTTGTTACATTTATAGAAAAAGAAATAACCTTCTTTCTATCCATAAACAGAACTCCTGGGATCCCACTGTCAACAGTTTGGGATACCCTTAAGGCCTATCTTAGGGGACAAATCATTTCATATACCGCCCGGCTGAGGCAAAAATCTCAAAAAGAAAGAACTGATTTAGCCCAGCAGATAAAAGAAATTGATCAACAATATGCTCAAAACAAATGCCCTAATCTGTACAAAAAAAAAGTAGAACTCAAAACTAAGTTTGATTTATTGTCTACATACTCAATAGAACAATCACTTTTGAAAAGTAAATCATCATTTTACATACATGGAGAAAAGTCAGGAAAACTACTGGCAAATCAGTTGAAGGGTGCCATGGCTAAACAAATCATCCCTAAGATCCAATTAGAGAACGGCACCACAACTCTAGATCATTTACAAATTAACAGAGCATTTAAGGACTTTTATTCCCATTTATATACTTCAGAATCCCAAACCAACAAGAATTTATCTTCTCAGTTTTTCGAAAAGACCAACATGCCAAAACTCACACCCAACCTGAAAGATGCACTGGAGATCCCAATATCCCTGACAGAAATTGTGTCAGCTGTATCGGTAATGCAGTCTGGCAAATGTCCGGGTCCTGACGGCTTCCCTGCTGAATTTTTTAAGAAATTTTCTTCATTACTTTCCCCACTCCTACACTCGGTTCTCTTAGAGTCATTTGACCAAGGATCCCTTCCGAAATCTTTTTTAGAGGCCTGCATTACCCTCATTGCAAAGAAAGGAAAAGACCCAACTCACTGTTCCTCTTATCGACCAATCTCCCTTTTAAATACAGACGCCAAAATTTTAGCCAAAGTTCTTGCTCAAAGGTTGGAAAAGATCCTTCCTTTGATCATATCAAAAGACCAGACTGGATTCATTAAAGGCAGGCACTCCTTTTTTAATGTCAGACGCCTTTTTGACATTATTTATTCTCCTTCGGATACTGTTCCTGAGTGTGTTATTTCCCTTGATGCAGAGAAAGCATTTGATCGGGTTGAATGGGACTACTTGTTTAATGTTCTTGACAAATTTGGTTTTGGCCCCAATTTCATTACATGGGTGCAATTAATTTATTCACATCCCACCGCAACCATTCGTACCAACTCTCAGATATCAAAACCCTTCAGTCTACATCGAGGAACTCGCCAGGGATGCCCACTGAGCCCTATGCTCTTTGACCTGGCAATTGAACCTCTTGCCACTGCTTTGCGGTCCTGTGACACAATTTCAGGAATCTGGAGAGGCGATATGGAGCACAAGGTCTCCCTTTATGCTGATGACCTTTTACTTTTCATTTCTCATCCGACTGACACGCTGCCCTCCGTTTTATCATTACTTGAGGAATTTGGAATAAACTCTGGTTACAAATTAAACCTGAGTAAAAGTGTAATTTTCCCTGTCAATACCCTGGCGCAGACTCTTGACTTTGGTAAATGGCCTCTTAAAATTGAGAAGACAAAATTCTCTTACCTGGGTGTTACAGTTACGAGGAGGTATAAAGATTTATATCAAGAAAACTTTGTCTCTCTGTTGAATCAGACAAAGCAGGCATTATCCCGATGGTCACCGCTTTCCATTTCCCTCACAGGCCGTATTAACTCAGTCAAGATGGTCACTTTACCTAAGTTTTTATATCTTTTTCAAAATATTCCTGTTTTTATCCCTGGTTCATTCTTTGTTCAGTTAGATTCCATCATTTCATCATATCTGTGGCAAGGAAAACGTCCACGCTTAAATAAGACACATCTCCAAAAAACTAAGGCCGCAGGCGGTCTTGCCCTTCCAAATTTCCGCTTTTATTATTGGGCAGCAAACTTGCACTGTCTAGCATTCTGGTCATTCTATTACAACAGGCCTGACAGCCCTGACTGGGTAGAGATGGAGTCACAGTGTTCTGGGAAATGGTCCTCCGTGGCTTTCTTGGGATCCTCACTCCCGCTTCCACCACTTACAACTGTTATAAATCCAGTTATAAAACACTCACTAAAAATCTGGGCACAATTTCGTAAATGTTTCAATTTCTCTAGTTTCTCTCTCTATAGCCCTATCATGTCTAACCAACTTTTCAAACCCTCATCTCAGGACTCTGTTTTTAAAGAATGGCAAAGAAGGGGTATAGTACGCTTCAATGACTTGTTTCTCAATAACACTTTAGCTTCATTTCAACAACTATGTGAAAAATTTAGTCTTCCCCAGTCCAATTTTTTTAGGTATCTCCAAATACGGCACTTTATTACTCTTCATTTGTCCAGCCTCTCCATTTCAACTGATAGCAGTATTGTTGACACTATTCTTTCTCTAGACCCAAATAAAAAACAGTCCATTTCATTCATTTACAGTAAACTATTGGATTTGAAGCGTGCTTCCTCAGATAAAATCAAAGCTGCTTGGGAAGAGGATCTCGGCTCCTCTATTTCAGAGGACTCTTGGACCTCCATACTCAAACTGGTGAGCTCCAGTTCTCTCTGTGCTAGACATTGTCTAATACAATTTAAAGTGGTGCACAGAGCTCACATCTCTAAACTGAAATTGTCCTCTATGTATCCTGATGTCAGCCCATACTGTGTGAGATGCAAACATGCTGAAGCCTCTCTCTCCCATATGTTTTGGTTTTGCCCATCTCTGAACAAATATTGGCGGGAAATCTTTCAGACTTTATCACATGTACTAGATACACGCCTGAACCCTGACCCACTGATTGCTCTGTTTGGTCTTGTAGAGGGCATGACAAACCTAAATAAAAACCAACAACATGTAATATCGTTCACCTCTCTCCTGGCCAGACGAGCTATTTTGCTTAGGTGGAAAGAACCGTTTCCACCCACTCACGCTCAGTGGTTGGCTGACATCATGTCCTGTTTAAAGCTGGAGAAAATCAGATTCACACTCCAACAGAAAGAGGGTAAATTTGAGAATGTCTGGGGACCTTTCCTGAATCTGTTCCAGTCTCTTTGACAACACAACTCATTCAGGTTAATGCAGTCTCTTGGCTATTTTACCTTTTATTTATTTTTTTCCTTTTCTTTTGGCAGTGATTGGGTAGGGATTATTTTCTACATGTTGTAACTTAGATTGATTGTTGTGTTTTTTTGTTGTTGTTGTTGTTTTTGTTTGTTGTTGTTGTTGTTTGAAGGAAAAAAAAATGAAAAACTCAATAAAAAAGATCTTGAATTTGGAAAAAGTTGGTTGAAGATTATTATTGTTTACATGGTTGATTATTATTGTTTAATCTGATTGTTGGAAGTAAGGGGCAGATATAATAAGATTTATTCTTCTTTCTGCTACCTTTCATTTTTTTATATTTTGTACATTATCATTTATGAGATTGTCTTGTATTGTTTCTTTTGTAAAAAAAAAGAACAAATTTAATAAACATAAACATAAACAATAACCAGCTTTAAGATATATTGAGATCATCTAATGTTTTATTATTCATCAGTTTTAGGAAACAACACAGCAATGGAACAGACATCACTAAAGTCTTAAATGATATTGTGGAAGCTCTGGATGTCCAAACATCCTGTGCTGCTCTTTTCATTGACTTGGTCAAAATGTTTGATCCTGCAGATCATTGCATGTTTCTCACAGGATTTTAGAGATCAATCTTTCAAAACAAACACTCATAGCTTAAATGTTGACTTCATTTTTATGAAAATGTTTCACAGCTGTTTTATTGAATATGTCCTCACTGTTTTATTGAAAATGTTTTACAGCTGTTTAATTGAATCTGTCCTCACTTTTTTGTTTCTCTGCTGGATTGGGTTGTTGAACTTGAAAAACCGTAATCGCTTACAGGGTGTCATCAAAGAATGCGGGAAAATAATAGGGATTCAAATGAACGACATCATGCATCTAATTAAGTCCAGATCTACATCCAAAGCTAAAAAAATTCTTGGCAGATCCCACTCATCCTCTACACGCTCAGTTCAATCTTCTTCCTTCAGGCAGAAGATATGGCCTACCTAGGTGTAGAACGAACAGATTAAAAAACTCCTTCATCCCCTCAGTTATTGGATTTTTAAACAAAAACTAAGATTAAAGACTTATCTCTTTTTTTATAACGTATTTTTATCTTGGAATCTCAACTTCATGATTTTTAAGGATGAACTGTTTGCTTTTTTATGCTGTACCTTTTCAGTAATGTTTTTATGTATCTTAATCTTGTTTGAGGGTACTTTTTTTAATCTTGTTTTAATTATAGTTTGAATGAATGTTCTGACTGTCTTACCACTATCTGCTGTAGATAAATTGCCCCTTGGGGACCTAATAAAGTTGAACTTGATAAAGTTTTCAACTAAATGTCTGATTCTCAATGTGCACACACACAGTGGTCTGTCTTTAGATACCGTAATTTAAAATATGTTAAAGGTGTCCCACATGGCTCCATTTTAGGATGTTTGATTTGTTCAATAATATTTTAATGTGTGAACTGTTGTTAATGCCTCTATGGAAATAAATGCCCTCCAGTTCATTGCCATGCAACATCTGTAACATCTGTTGTTGAGTGCCTAAACAATTGGATTTATGATAACAGGTTTCCTGCTTTTTGGAATCGTCTGGTTCCTTGTCTATCAATATCAACCTGCTTGTGAAGGTTTGGTTCATGCTTTGAGGGCTCAAAATTAGGGATGCACCGATCCACATTTCTTACATCCGATCCAATTCCTAAATCTGGGTATCGACCGATACGATACTTTTCCAATCCGATATCGATGTTCAGGTATAGGAGGATGTAATAATTAAGTTCTTGAAGGGAGAGCACATATGTTGCACCATACTCTGTGACTTCTGTCTTAACATTGTGTGAGGTAAACCCAGAGAAGACACTCTGAGCCTCACTACAGTAATACCCAATATAATGGCAATCAAGAGGCAGGTCTCTTCCACAGACGTCCTTCTGACTCATGGTGCAGCCCGGAACACTAGTCTAAAATACTGCTAAGCATTATGGGAAATCATCACAGTCTACTCCCCATTTTTTAGTTTTAGTTTTGATTGTGGCACTATATGAGTTGTAATTCTTGTTGGTTTTGATCAACAGATACAGATTTAAACAATACTGTACATTGAATTTACATTTATAAATTCAATGCATAGTTTAAATCTGTATCTGTTGATCAAATTCAACAAGAATTACAACTCATATAGTGCCACAATCAAAAATAAAACTAAAAAATGGGGAGTAGACTGTGATGATTTCCCATAATGCTTAGCAGTATTTTAGTGTTCCGGGCTGCACCATGAGTCAGAAGGACGTCTGTGGAAGAGACCTGCCTCTTGTGTGCTATTAGTTTGTGAATTACTGTAGTGAGGTTCAGAGTGTCTTCTCTGGGTTTACCTCACACAATCGCCCCTTTTCCACTTGCCGGTTATTGCGCAATATATGCGTGCCAGAAGCGAGCTGGACACATTTTCCACCTCACATATGAGCCGTGCCGCACCGCGAATCCGGACTGATTTCAGAGCAGGGTTCAGGCCAGCTGTAAGCGCGCCGTCCTTCACGTCATAAACACAGGCGCGTGGCCAGAATTCTGTGAGGGGCGGTTTGTTTAAAAGAAATGTGGACCTTAAAAGATGAACACGTCTCGGTAGCTCACTGGAAACTCCTTGGGTTGGTTGCCGCTCCAAACCTTATCTAGACCAAGTGGGTTCGATTCCCACTTGGTATAACTTTTTTATTTTATTTTTTAGATTATTTATTTAGTCCAGATTAAAAAAACACAAGAAAACTATTTACAAAACAACAAGAAATAAAACAATACATGACATGAAAGGAAGCAGAAGAAGAAAATAATCTTATTATATCTGCCCCTTCTCAAACAAATGTTTTTTTTCAAACACTCGATTCAAACAACTTATCTTACGTTTGTCTTTTATTGGGGAAAGGTGCATTGTGGGTCTTTTCAGAACAACAACAACAGATCCTCCATCTGAGCTTGTCCTCGCCCGCACCAAACCGAAGCGTAGCTGATCGTATTGTTGGAGCTCGAACATAATAGATATCATGGCAAAAGAAAATAGTTAAGGGAACACTACCTCCACCACGTGTGAGACGAGTAGGATCCTACACCCTGCCCACCGAAGGGCTACAGAAGTGAATGGAGACAGAGCTACATGTGATTCGATCCGAATTGAACCAGACTGGACCAGACTGATCCGCTCTGCGCCGAGCGAGTGGAAAAGGGGCATAAAATATGCTGGTATCGGATACCGATACTGGATCGGATCGGCCCCATCCCTACTCAAAATCAGCTGATTTACAAGCTAAACCGTAAAACGGAAGTGATTTTTGAGGATCGCAGGCCACCTGCAGCTTTGGGACTCTCCAGCATGTTGGAAACAACCTTGGAGGGGCTTGTAAGCTCGAAACAGTAGAATGCACCCTAATATGGCCATTTTGGATTTTGAAAGTACCAGTAAGATTCGAGGCTGACAAGAAAAAACAGCCTGCCTGAATAAAATCAACAATTGTGGCTTATCTGAATCAGACTCCCCCGGTTGGCCTCAAAAACAGGCCGACATGTCAGTTTCTCCTGGGAAATGTGCAAACTAAGGAAAAGCTTTGTCTATAGAACTCTTTCGGACCACTCTTCGGACATGTTCTCGCTCTATCTCGGTACAATGATTTTAAAGCTTATTCTGATTCTGACATCATGTGCTAATCAACATGTTTTGTCTCTTAATTACTTTAGATTAGAATGTTTAGATTAGGTTAGATGTCTTTTTGCATTCATTATAGGTCTGTTTGTATTTATTGTACTGTTCTGTATCTGCACTGCACTGTGTTGTTTTTGTTTTGCACGTTATGCTCTGTGTTGTACCGTGATCCTGGGGGAGCTCTGTTTCATTTCAATATCTGAAAGTTATGCACCATAACTCATGTTCCCTGAAGAAGGGAACGAGGTGCAACACAATTGCTATGGGAATCAGCGCCTCCGCGCGGTACCTGAAGGAATACACTCACGCCTTTACGGCAGGAGCGTCAGTGTCACGCCAGAGGCTCCGCCCTCTGGACATTTAAGCGGCTGAAGCCCGTCCATCTTTCTCTAATAAATGCACTTCACCGAGCTTTCAGCATTGAAAGGGCCATATGTGTTGCACCTCGTTCCCTTCTTCAGGGAACATGAGTTATGGTGCATAACTTTCAGTTCCCTTTCAGTCGGTCTCTCAGTGCAACACAATTGCTATGGGAACGCCCTTGAAATGCTTAGCAAAATGCATGTGAGAACATCTGCCTTAATATGGCAGGCATTTCCCAGCCGCTCTCCACAAGGTATGTAGAGAGCACAGCCTGAGAAGAAAAATGCCACATGTAGAAACATCATACTGATGTTACCACTGGACACATAGATGAAAACACCAGCTAGAGACAGCATAAGCGTCTTCTGCTAGTATGATTACTCATCATCTCCTTTTCCCTGGAAAACTTGAGAAGCAGGAGGAAAAAAGCAAGGGACCTATTACGCCACTGGCATTCAGATGGCAATGTGGAGGCAGAAAACCCAGTTCAAGCACAGGGTAACCTTCCAGGTCCCCAAGGGAAAAATTTATGCACAAGGGGTACGCACGAGTCCCTCATCTGCTTCTTGAACAGACAACTACTAAGACTGTCAAAGAGGCCCATCCTGATGTTGGAGAACTGTCAGAGGAGAGGGGAACCCTTCCACTGAAGCAACTCCCAAGTAAACATAAACACCAAGGGTGTCCCTTGTGTATGTTGTTGTTGGAGCAAAGACGATCAGGCCTTAGGCCCTCAGCCAGTTCCCTTCAGTGGCCAGGCTGAAGGCTGTCACAGCTCCGGACGTGGGTGTAGAAGCCGCCCACGTGCCTGAGTCAGCAGGTCTCTGTAAGAAGGCAACTGCCATGGTATCCCTGAACTTTGAGAAATAGAAGTCACATTACCCTGATGCATGTTCAATAAGAGGTCACATTGTGAACTGGCACCGCATGGGAACAAGTCCACCGAGGTTATTTCAAACCGTGACCATACCTGAACCACGACTCGTGGGTTCAGTCTTCATTCTGATTCCAAAAGAGGCCCTCTTGAGAGGGCATTCGCTCCGTAACTCAGTTCACTCGGAACATGAGTCGCCCTGAGCGACAATAATCCTGGAGCGTACCAACGGAGCATCCTCTGTGTCAAGCTGAGGAGAGCTTGGGATCTCGTCCCACTTTCCCAGTCAATGAAGGATACCATGGTTTGTTATCTGATTACACCAGGACGTACTGTCCCGCAATCAGACCTTTACCAAAGAAGTATTTTGCTGACAGGAATACGGCCAACAACTCCAGGAAGTTGATGTACAATCTACTTCCTGATCATTCCAGAGGCCTCGGGCATTCTGATTTCTGCAGACTGCCTCCTCATCCTGTTTCCAAGGTGTCCATCATGATGATCACACGGGATGACACCTTACCTTACGGGACCCCTTTCCGTGAACACGGACAGGTTCCCCCAAGGTTCCGAGGCCCTCCAGCACTTTGAAATGATTCTAAATTTTTCTGCTCGACAAGACGGGGGCAGGTTGTTTTTGTTGGTTTAGCCATGTATGCAGGACCCGCATCTTCAGCAATGCGTGTGGCACACAGGGTATGGCTTCCGCCAAGAAGCCTAAAAGGCGTTGGCATGCTTACAGGGGAATCCGTTGATTCAGTTTAAACTTTTGCCAGGCAACGGCGAATCGAGGAAGCACGTTCCTCTGAGAGCCATGCCTTGTACCGGATGGTGTAGACCTGCACTCCCAGAAATACGTATTTTGTGATGGGGTCCGGTCACTCCTTTTGTGGGTTTATGTACAATCTACTCCTGGTGAGAGAGGCCTCGGGCATGTGACTGGGCCTGCTTCCATCCTGTTTCCAAGGTGTCCATCATGATGATCACACGGGATGACACCTTACCTTACGGGACCCCTTTCCGTGAACACGGACAGGTTCCCCCAAGGTTCCGAGGCCCTCCAGCACTTTGAAATGATTCTAAATTTTTCTGCTCGACAAGACGGGGGCAGGTTGTTTTTGTTGGTTTAGCCATGTATGCAGGACCCGCATCTTCAGCAATGCGTGTGGCACACAGGGTATGGCTTCCGCCAAGAAGCCTAAAAGGCGTTGGCATGCTTACAGGGGAATCCGTTGATTCAGTTTAAACTTTTGCCAGGCAACGGCGAATCGAGGAAGCACGTTCCTCTGAGAGCCATGCCTTGTACCGGATGGTGTAGACCTGCACTCCCAGAAATACGGTAATCCGTGATGGGGTCAGGTCACTCCTTTTGTGGGTTTATGAAAAATCCGAGACTCCAGGTGAGAGATCACCCTGCAGGCATGTGACTGGGCCTGCTTCCAGCCAAAAACCAGGAGGTCATCCAAGTAGTTCATCATAATCCTGACTCCTTGATTCCTAAGAGGGGTCAGGGCTGCATCCAGACATTTAGTAAATGTACAAGGAGCAGTCTTCAAACCGAAGGGTAAGACTTTGTATTTAAGCTTTCCCTTCTAAGGTAAAACCGGAGGAATTTCCTGTGCCTCCTCCAGACGCCCACATGGAAAAAGGCGTCTTTCAAATCCACCGTACATGCGTAGTCTCCAGGTCTCACGAACTGGGGGACCTGCCGCAGTGTCAACAAATTGAACTTGAAAAGATTCTTGTTTTCTTGCCCAGAGTCCTGAGATCCAGGGCCGGTCTCAGGGATTCATCTCTCTTGGGCACCAGGAAGAACTTGAGCCCACAACGCATCCGTTGTGATGACCCGTTCATTTGTCAGACACACCCTCTAGGTCTGCGCGTGCGCCATGAGCCTGGGAGGGATGTCTAGCCGCTGCTTGCTTCATGTTTGAGTGCAGAAGGGGTGGTCTTCAACCCCTCTCGCGTACTCTGGAGCAGGCTGGTCTGCCCAGCAGAAGACATCGCGAGATCTGACTGTCTCAGGCAAAACTTGTGTGTCCCACTGCGGTTCGTAGTCTGACTTAGTAGGTTGTGTTTCACCAAAGTGGTGAGTCAAGAACCAGGGCAGTCTATGCTCTGGTACTTTCATTCTTGTATATGCATGAAAAAGAGTTTGTTTTTCATTACACATACAGTAGACAAATTATTGTTTAGTGCGCACACACATACCACCAGCTACTTGTAGTATCTTACAAGTGAAGTCTGGGCTCAAAAAGTCAGGTTCCCGTACTACGTGAGCGGGCAAACCTGAGGCCCTGTTCCCGTTTTGGAACCAGGACACATTCAGTAGTCTGAGATTTTATTGTCGTGTGTGGATGAAAATTTTTCCTTATTACACAAGGTTCTGAGTGTTCTTGTGTGTTTAAACTTCCGAACCAGCTAGTTTGTGCTCCTTAAACACAGGTACTGGTGGTAAAAATTTGGCATTTTCTCTCCCTCTGTGAGTGAGAGCACCTGTAATGGTGCAGGGGTATCTCAGACTTTCCTTTTCTTTTGCTGATGGCCCTTTGCAGCTCCTGTAACTTTTCTGCCTGGTGGGCCTGCGATACCGAGGCCACTTGTCCTTGTCCATCCCGCCAGGGCCCCTCGGGCCCTGACATGGTTAACGTCAGAGAGTCATCCATAGCCTCGTGGGTGGATAAGCTCTCAGTGTCATCAATGTTTCGTCGTAGGCATAGGAAAACTACAGGTAGCGCAGTTGCACAGGTAGCTGAAAATCCTCCTCCTGGACTGTGCTGGACAGAGAGTCTCCTTGTTAGCCGGGGCTAAACGTGGAGGTACTCATGAGCCCGTTAGCCTACCATCGATTCGGCTGGACAGGATAGCGGAAAAGGCAAATATGAGAAGGTTAGCTAGCAAGCTAGGCCAAACATTTTCACATACCTCACGATGGAGTCCTTCGTTGTCCGCTCGTAGCCGCGCTAATCGTGTTAGCAACGCTGTCTTCTGCCACGTGTTGTCGTGGGTGCCCCTGGTTAGCCATGCTAACCTTGGAAGCTAGCCAGATAGCAACGGAGTTATTCCATTTCCACTCTCCTTTCTCCGGGGTCATCCGTGAGAAAAGCTTTGAGTGTCCTTGCGTGTAGCACCCCTGAGCAGACCGGACAGGCCTCGTGGGTGTCCGCTGCTGAAAAAGGGGGTTATCCAGATCCGCTGAAGCAGGTTCGGGAGCCGGAGCTCACGGCCTGCCAGGGTTCCTCGTCCGAGGAAGTCCTTTCGCCGATCTGCACGGGGCTGCTGGCCTGTTAGCTTCGTTAGCTTAGCAGGTAGCATGCCTCGCGGTTAGCGTTCGAGCAGTAGAAAAGCAGAAGAGAAAAAAGGCACGGGAGCTAGGGCTCGATGGCCTGCTGGTCTTCTTTGACTTTTGGGCTTTCGCATTACCTTCTCGGGAGCCATGGCTGAGAAGAGTCAAGCCCGTTAGCAGTGCTAACGTCGTCCTGAGATGTCTCCTTCCTCATGTCGCTTTCGCCGGCTAGCCTGTTACTTGTTAGCAGGGTAGCAGTGTTGCGCAGTCAGCGCCATCGAGCGAAGCGGTCTGTGGAGAGAGGAGAAGAAAACTTCGGAATGAAGGAAAAATGTGCCGGACCAGCTTTCGCCAGTCCAGCAGTCCGCAGGAAAAGATTCTCTGTATGCTCTGTGTAGAGAGCGAGCTCACCTCCGGTCGAGCGACGAAGATACAGAGAAGATCCAGAAGATTTGGCAGCACGGTGGCACAACTGGTAGAGCTGCTGCCTCTTAGCGAGAAGGTTGCCGGTTCAAATCCCGGTCCGGGGACCTTTCTGGGTGGAGTTTGCATGTTCTCCCCGTGCATGCGTGGGTTTCCTCCGGGTACTCCGGTTTCCTCCCACAGACCAAAAACATGCATGTTAGGCTGATTGGTGACTCTAAATTGACCCTAGGTGTGAGTGTGAGAGTGGATGGTTGTTTGGTGTGAGTGAGACAGGTCCCTCTTGTAAATGAGTCCCCATGACTCAACGAGGCTAGCCTGTATAAATAAAGGTTGAATGAATGAATGAATTAAAAAAGATCCGAGAAGAGTGTTTCAGGTTTGTTCTATGAAATTTCAGATCAACCCAAATGGTTAATGTTTTATCATATTTTAAATCAGGTTCGTTTTAGGATAGGCATGGTTGTTTGGAAAAAGTTCACCCACATCAGACTTAATTAAAAATAATGAATATTTATTAAAGAAGTCTGTTATAGAGGGAAAAAGTAAAAAGACAAAACAAACAGTTGTACATCTCCTCAGATATACAATAAACATACAAGTCAAACAGTCTTCCTGCTAAGATAAACGTGTCTATTTAATCTCGCCACAGTACTAACTGCACATACAAACTCAATGCATTGATGAAGCTCATTATTCCTCACCTTTGACACAACTGGGAGAGCCGTCACAGTTTGGCGGGAATATACATCAACGCAGCCGAGCATCTGGATCAGGATCACGGCAGACTCTCAAAAAAACTCTAAGTGCGCTACTCATCATTTATACCTTGTGGATGTGATGACTTCACCTCATCTTGGGTAACACTATGTTTTGAAGTGCAAAGCGGTGTTAGTCACAGGTCAGTTTGCCCTGAACTGAAAACTGCAACTCATCAACATCTTACATACTTGGCTATGAGATGCATGGAAACACATTGTTTGCCTCACTCCCTTTCAGAAAAACTGCAAGGCTTGAAGTGAGATGGGCAATATGCAACCATTCATCAAAGACCAGTTTTTCAAAGAAGGATGGGACCCTTATCATTCAAAGAAACTCTGGGCCTCTGAAGCAAAGCCGCACAAAACCCCCACTTCAAGGCTAGTTTAATACATCTTGACACTTAGTTTTTTCACACAACTCTTGCATCGGATCAAACCTAATTGCAAATAGTTTCTTGACACTAAACTAAAATGTTTTCTCTCACAAGTGTTGACTCTTAACATAAAAATTGATAAACATTTAGTCAGAAAAGCATTAATAAAAACTCTTAATTCACTTCATCCTCTGATTTTCTGACTAATTTTGAAAATGTTCCCCTGACACCTCATGGGATATTTAGTCTGTACCCATTAATCAAACACTACTGTTTTTTACTCGGTTTAATTAAAAAAAACATGTGTACCAATTACACAAAACAAGGCACTAAAAACAAGCAAAGGAGGGACACTGCATACCCTTGCTCTATTAGTTTAAACCATATGTAAAAACCTTATGTAAAAACCTTCTCCTGTTCAACACATGTGAACACTTTCAAGCGGACAGTCAGACATAGAAACTCAATCACAAGTTTCGGCACCATGGATCGGATCCGTTCATTGCGCATCAGAAAGGACCCAAATCAATGGAGACTGCCAGGAAAAGTCAGAAATTGCCAATTAATCATTCAATCTCAACTCAAATGAGTGTACAACACATTCACCCAGAAAATACAAATAAAAAACAGCTAATTATTTTCTGAGGACGATTTTACTGTCCAGCTAAAACCTATTCCTATTTGTAGCACATCTTAAAAACAAATCACATTTCCTCATTTCAGATTTTATCACTTCAGGTAAAATAAAACAAAATAAAAACTCAAAGAACAATAAAAAATGTTCCCAAACTAGTCAATTCATGATGGATCTTCGTGGCTCCACCCTTTGGAACAGTTTGCACCAAAAACACATGCAATTTTTACATGCAGTCTCATTCGAAGCACGTGAAAGATTGGTAAGCACTTTTTCTGGCCGTCTGTTTTGTTACATCTTCTAGGCAGACCTTAAAGTTGCAATAAGGTCAACGCACTGGAATGTCACACGCACCAGACACCTCTGCTCACATAGTCACCAGCTGGACCGATGTACAGGACATTTTAAGCCATCCTGTATTCTCAACTTGTGGCAAAGACCCCAACTGTCCTCCTTTCAGGACATGTCTCGTTTTTCAGAGGTGTGGTCATCAGCACCACAGCACAGATGAGCATGAACACCCATCCTCAGGTGCACCCATCCTCAGGTGCTCCCATCCTCAGGTGCGCTGGACACCCAGCAGCTCTGCAGCAGCGATGAAGTGACCCAGCAGACGACACCAGTCACAGGCGCCCCGGCCACTCCGTCGTCCTCTGCGCGACCTCAGTCCGTCCCATCAGACAGACAACGACACACCACGATATTAAGCTTTGGAAAAAAGCAAAAGACTGAGATAGAATGACAGAAATTAGTGATCTTTTTAGATAAAAGGTTCATTCTTTAAACTTGGAGAGAAAAAAAAATTAAAACCACTCTTTTAAAAAAAATCAAAAATAAGCATGAAAACCTAACACCTTTTTTATTCTTTCCTCTGCTCTCATTCTCTCTCACACACATATTCTCAGAGCTGCAGTTTCCTCCCTGTTCTGTAGATAAGGCAGGCTGCATTAAAGGGGAAAACAAAACAAAAACTCGACCCTTCCTGGCCCACGAACCTGCGCCTATATCACGCTCTCTTTCGCGGTGCGTTCACTGGCACTTCGTAATATACATGCACGAACACTGCTGTATACATTACATCGCTGCATAAAAACAAGAAAAAACATCAAACAAGGACCGTCTCCTGACCTCCGTTCCTTCACCTGATCTTTTTTCCTCTCTCCCCCTCCTGTAAAAAACCTCATTTCACTATTTCCCCTGCTGTTGTCTTCAGTCAGAGGCACACACACATACACACACACACACACACACACACACACACATGCGAGTTTGTTCCCTCAACCACTCTCTTCATGCGTCCTTCACTCCGGCTAACCTAACTCAGCAACCAAAACACACTCACATTTCCTCTCAGGTTGCCATCAATCAGCCTCCACTACTCCCCTTTAAACTTGCTTTTTTCAGCTCAACATTCCATGCATAACTCACTCTCAAAAACACAAACGGTTTTGCTCCTTTTTAAACTTCCTCTTAATTCTTCCTCCAGCCTCCTCTGCTCCTCACTCTCCATCTTTTCAGAGCTCTCTGTTCTGGAGATAAGGCAGACAACCCAACATCCACAGAGTTTCCATTGTCACCTAGCTCAGCTTGTAACACATGACCACGGAGGGAACTAAAGCTGCTGTACACACGCGCACACCTTTTACACATATGAGACAGGGGCTGTCACACCCCGCTATTGCTCACACACACACATTACTCATGACAGATGAGACACACTCTTCCTCAGTCTCTCAACCACTTTCTCTCTCCCTGCCATTTCTCCTAGGTACATACATGCACCTCTGATACTTCAAACTGCTGGACAGCTTTCTGATCAAGCTATGCCTTCACCAATCTCTTCTCACGCGGCTGCACAGACAAACACACAAGCTTCGCTACAACTCTAATAAAAGCGCTTGCTCCTTTTTTTAACTTCAACTAAGCTGTCAAAAATAAATCACCTGACTTATTACAAAAACTCTAACAAGGGTTTACACCCTGGCACCAAATATTCTGTCTCTCTAAGGTTGCTTGCTTCGGCAGCTGTTACACATCTGTTTTCTAAACACAGCTTCAGAGCGTCCCCCAAAACGCTGGTCTAAAAAAAAAAACAGGACATAAATTGCTGACAAGGGAATTACACCTCCGATCAGCTCTCAACAGCGGGAAATCCATCCGCTTCCAAAACATACGGGACTCACACCCGCTTCAAGCTGAAATAGGGCTCACACCTATTTCTAGCTTCCAAAACAACCGGGACTCACACCCGTTACACAAAAACACAGCACCAGACATCACACTTTTCCTTTTTTTCTAAACAGCCAGTGCATTCCTCTCAATCCTGTTAAGCACCTAGTCAATGCAAGGCATTGTAGGAATGTGCTTTACAAATAAAGATATCCTGCGAAGTGACGCCAAAAATGTTCTATGAAATTTCAGATCAACCCAAATGGTTAATGTTTTATCATATTTTAAATCAGGTTCGTTTTAGGATAGGCACGGCTATTTGGAAAAAGTTCACACACATCAGACTTAATTAAAAATAAATATTTATTAAAGAAGTCTGTTACAGAGGAAAAAGTAAAAAGACAAAACAAACAGTTGTACATCTCCTCAGATATACAATAAACATACAAGTCAAACAGTCTTCCTGCTAAGATAAACGTGTCTATTTAATCTCGCCACAGTACTAACTGCACATACAAACTCAAAGCATTGATGTAACTCATTATTCCTCACCTTTGACACAACTGGGAGAGCCGTCACAGTTTGGCGGGAATATACATCAACGTAGCCGAGCATCTGGATCAGGATCACGGCAGACTCTCAAAAAACTCTAATAATAATAATAATAATAATAATGTCACATTTTTGTCATCTGTGTATGTTCCCATACAAGACGAAAAAGTGCGCTACTCATCATTTATACCTTGTGGATGTGATGACTTCACCTCATCTTGGACAACACTATGTTTTGAAGTGCAAAGCGGTGTTAGTCACGGGCCAGTTTGCCGTGAACTGAAAACTGCAACTCCTCAACATCTTACATACTTGGCTGTGAGATGCATGGAAACACATTGTTTACCTCACTCCCTTTCAGAAGAACTGCAAGGCTTGAAGTGAGATGGGCAATATGCAACCATTCATCAAAGACCAGTTTTTCGAAGAAGGATAGGACCCTTATCATTCAAAGAAACTCTGGGCATCTGAAGCAAAGCCGCACAAAACCCCCACTTCAAGGCTAGTTTAATACATCTTGACGCTTAGTTTTTTCACACAACTCTTGCGTCGGATCAAACCTAATTGCAAATAGTTTCTTGACACTAAACTAAAATGTTTTCTCTCATAAGTGTTGACTCTTAACATAAAAATTGATAAACATTTAGTCAGAAAAGCATTAATAAAAACTCTTAATTCAAGGTTTAACGAGGTGAAGGGCCAAAAGAGAAAGATGGACGGGCGTCAGCCGCTTAAATGTCCAAAGGGCGGAGCCTCTGGCGCGACGCTGACGCTCCTGCCGTAAAGGTGTGAGTGTATTCCTTCAGGTACCGCACGGAGGCGCTGATTCCCATAGCAATTGTGTTGCACTGAGAGACCGACAGAAAAGGGAACTACTTGTACATAGCTGAAATTACAATAAAACCTCTGACTGATATCTTCATCATAGCCATTTCTGTCTTTGTGGCAATGTTTTTACTTACCGTAGTTGAATTGATTTTATTTGTCAAGGACAGCACACAATATTCTGAGGAAGTTCAGTGACAGTTGTTGCAACATGTGCATTTGTCAAACAAGCACTTTTTCTACAGCTCAGGTATGCTTAAAGACCGTGTAAAGTGAAATTAAATGTGTGTTTTTAGTTTGTCACATGGCATAAATATGTGTTATTAATCACCCATATAAATCTGACTGATTAAAAACATTGTTTACCTTATAAAATTAAGTCTCAAAAATCATGAAAAAACATGATTTTGCCTTGCCCTGGAACGCTGGGGGCGTGTCAGTGCGTGGGCGTGGTTTCAGCGCAGCTGCGCTCGTGTCCTGCTCCTGAGCTGACTGTGGAGAGGCAGACAGCAGAGCCAGTAAACCTGCTCTGTTTTTATCTGAGTTCTGTCTGTAACAGCAGCTACTTTTTCCAAGAGTTACGCTGTTTTTGTAAATAGTTTTCTTGTGTGTTTTTAATCTGGAATGAATTTTAAAAAAAAAGAGTTGTACCATGCGGGAATTGAACCCGTAGAGTTTGGGACGGAAGGCAAGCGCTTTATCCATTGACCTATCCAGGCACTACAGATACTCGGTATAAAACCACGTGATATAAAAACATGTTATGATTTGTACGGGTGCCCTGACCATTGCGACATCCAGGGAAGATGCACGAACGAGGCATAATTGATTAGCTAGCTAACAATGAACAAAATATCTATGCTATTGCTATCTGATGCTATCTGCGATTCGCGAGTGAACGGCTCCACCGAGGCGAATTTATACGGCTGGAGCTGCAGGGGGTGGGGCTATACTAATGAGGACCGCGTGACGAAACGCGGTCCCGTTTAAACCACGCCTAAAAAATCCTGAAAAAGACATATCTTTATACACAGTTTCATCTATAACTCCAAAATTAATTGAGCTACAATTTTGAGACTTTTTACTCATTTACAAGATTACAATTATGACATTTATAATGTTTATTGAAGAAAATGTTGAAATTCACTTTACACGGTCTTTAATGTCATTATTGTTTTATTTCTTCATGGATCTTTTAATATTTACTGAAAGAGGTTTGTTCTTAAATGTCCACAGAACTAAAGTTGTATTTTTTTTGTCCAATGTGAATGAGTTCATGACAATTTAGATTTCCTGTCCACCAGAATCTTCCTCTTTCACAGATTGCAGAATTAGAATTTTAATGCAGTGTCTATGTCCTTCTCCATCTTGTCTCCATTGTGGCTACATTTATGACGCTTCAGACTATTTTGCCATTTGAATATATGGTCACACTGGTTGCATTTGTAAGGTTTCTCCCCAGTGTGGACACACAGATGAGTTTTCAGATCTCCTGAACGACTGAATCTCTGGTCACACTGGTTGCATTCATAAGGTTTCTCCCCAGTGTGGAGAGGCAGATGAGTTTTCAGATGTCCTAACTGACGGAATCTCTGGTCACACTGGTCGCATTCGTAAGGTTTCTCCCCAGTGTGGACACGCAGATGAGTTTTCAGATCTCCTGAACGACTGAATCTCTTGTCACACTGGTCGCATTCGTAAGGTTTCTCCCCAGTATGGACGCTACCAGGATCATTGCGTTGATACTGCGTTAAATCTCTTAATTCCTTGAAGCCCTCCTCATCCTGGTTACTGCAGGGTCGTCTGTCTGGAGTTCGGATCAATTGGGTCCGTTGCTCCTCACTGAAACCATCTTTATCCTCATCTTCAAGTTCTTCGGTGATTGTGTAGTTCTGGTTTGATGGTACAAGAAACAGAGGTGGCCATAAACATCAGTTCAAGAAATAGCCTAATGCATGTTCAATAATCCAGGTAGAAATATCTAAAAAGTTAAGTCTGGTCCTCTGGACATTATAAAACAAACAAACAAACAAATAAAGAAACTACTTTTTGTTCTGTTTTGTTTTGATTTGTTTTTTGAATGTCCAGAGGACCAGACTTAACTTTTTTAGACGAAGTCAAGAAAATAATAAAAAATATGAATATACATATATATGTACATATACATACATATATACATATACACATATATATATACATATACACATATACAGGTAGCCCCCTAGTTACAAACGAGTTAGGGAGATAAGAACGGTTCGCAGGTCGATTCTGCCGTAGCTAGGGGGTGAAATTAGCGTCCAGTTCGTAGGTCCTTATTCCGTTCGTAGGTCGTGGAAATACCGCTAACGGAGCGTGCGCACACATTTAAGCATTTACAGTAGTGTACTGTAATGTTAAACATTGCTATTCACATTTACAGAATAAATAAAAATATATTTTCTTACTTTGAGATGGTCAAAGCCGACATCTTAGGTTGCCTTGCGTTGCCATGATTGTTGTCGGGCCGAGCAGCGCGGCAGCCGCCGAGTGAACCACCAGCAGCTGCTCAAGGCCTGTGTTAGCTAGCTGGCTAGCTTCTGCTAGCCAGGCCATGGGCTGGTGTTGGAGCGGCGGTGCGGCGCAATCGGCGATCAATCTGCAGCTGCTGCTCCAGCCTGAGACGTCCACAGAGCTCACAGAGCGATTCCAGCTAGTACTGTACAGTAATTAATCCATATGATGCGATCCTGGTCACCAGTTTTCAAAGGCCGGCTCCCGGCAGCTAACCTAAAATGGCGTCCGGTGTTCTACATTAATTTGTGACCGGAGACCCCCTTGATTGAACTTAAAATAGCGTCTGGTGTTCTACGTTAATTTGTGACCATGTAAACTGAAGACCTACTTCCTGCTGCCCAAGATTGCTCAAAAATGATCAGAAATGATCATTTTTATCATAATTATTATTTATAAAGCCTTTAAAACAACCACAGCTGCAACAAAGTGATGTACACATGAAATTAAGAACATTTAAACACACAAAAAAAAAGATTTTTTTTTTTAATACAGTAATTTCATATTTTTATTAAATATGATACGTTCGTAGGTCCCGTTGTTCGTAGGTCGATGGAGTCGTAAGTAGGGGGTTTGCTGTATATACATATATATATATATACATATATTTATATATATATATATATATATATATA
>JBBPBX010003894.1:1828-54328 GCA_038048925.1 Garcialebias charrua | reverse complement strand
ACCACTGACTGAGCAACTTAAAATCAACCTGTAGACTGCAGTGCCCTCTCGTGTTCAAAAGTTATACTGCAACATCTTGCAATTATTCACAAAATATTGTAGGATTTGAGTTTTCTTTTTCAATCTGTTACTTACATTTCTTATATAAAGATTACAATTTTGCGCATGAAAAAAAAAGCAATTTTAATTCAGGACTTTTTGATGAACGAGGGATCACAGAGCAGATTAATAATGTCAGGCAGGCTCCCACTCTCAGTCTCACTTGAAAACTCACTTCTATTCTCTTGCCTGTAACACGGTGTGATTTGTTTTGATCCTCTCTGTACTATACATTGTTTGCCATTTTACTGTAGTTAGTTTCTGTTGCTATTTGTATCTATATTTTTTATTTTATGTTTTCCTGTCCACTGTGCTTGTTTGTTTCTATTGTACAGCACTTTGGTTGGCTTTGTGTCTGTTTAAGTGCTCTATAAATAAATTGGTATGGTATGGTATAATGAGTGAAGTCAGTTTTACTTTGGGCAATTTATTCATTAAGTCTTCATCTTTGGGCTGACTGTGGATACTCTGCTGTAACGAGGCTGCAGCAGGGATTGAGATGTGACATGAATATCAGTCTGAATGCTAAATAAAACTTTTGAATTTGTTCTGAATTTGTTGATTGTGCTAAATATTGTGTTATTTTACCTCCTTTTTTATATTAAAAGTGTAGTTTGATGTGTCTGGGGAAACTAGGCTCACTAGGACTCAGTAAAACAAGAAAACTGAAATGACAGAAAATAAAACTGCAGCATATACAATATTTTAGTCCATCTTCCAGTATTCAGACCTGTTCTCATTGCAAATTATTTCAAGAATGACAAACTTTATGATTTATTCAAATGATTTTGTTGTGTTTTATGTAAAGCAAAATGCATCTTATGCCAAATTGTTGGAGGGGAAAAAAAAGATACAGCAAATGATGCATTAAAATAAAACTCACTTTCATATCTAAATGACAACAATCCACTCTAAGTCATAAAATGTTTAGATGTTTCAGTTCTGGTTTACTCACCATATCTTGAGGTAAGTTTTGTTTCACATTTACTGGTAGACATGTTAGAACCTAAACATAAAACCAAATCATGCAAATTAAGAAAAAATAAATCTCAAACTGATGCAAAATAACACAAAACAAACAAATGAACAAACAAACAAAAAAAAAAAAGGAGAAGTAAAGTAAGATGCATTTAAACGTCTGGAAACAAACAAAAGAATATCATGAGAAAACACAGACTGAACCAGATATCATGAAGACATGCAGACTGTTTTCTGCTGGAAGAACCAGATTATATGAGCTACAGAAGGACTGAACTCAATGCAGACTGAAAAATCAGTTTAACATTAAATACATGGAAATCACCTGTTGCCCACAGTTGTACGATATCATGGGATGAGATCTTGCTACATGTTGGACAACAGACATCAAGCTTTAGCTCAATATTTATAATTCTTGTTAGGTTATAACCATTTTGGATTTGATTGACTTTAGGAGATCACCAGTTGAGGATGGTCATCCAATGGTTACTTTAAACAGTTTCATAAAGGTTTGGTGTAACAGAAGAAAGGAACTTCTGACGGGCAGCAAGTGTCAATCATGGGACGAGCCAGACCTCACAACACCTCAACATACAGAACAAATAAACACTTAAAGACTGGACATTAACTGAGTGGATGGTGGACATCTGGAGGATGGACAGCTAGCCAGGCGACTGGACTGCAGATGAGTTAAAGATTTTAACAAACTCTTTTGGCTTTGATTGGACAAACTGCATTTTTGCCCACTCTTGACTCATACAGTCAGGAGAAGATGCTGACTCTGGACCACGATGATGTCTCTACAGCAAAGCTGCCGTTGGTTGCATCATTTGACATCAGGAGCTGGAGAGGTCAAACAAACTCAAGACAGGACTTGACATCAGCAAACTCTGGATCAGTGGACATTTTTTCCCCCCAGATTTAACTTTTACTGGATGTCTGATGTTCTCACAGAGTCTTCTGTATAAAAGCAAATCCATCACACACACATAGATGTCAGAGGAGGCTTGGCACCGTATACAAGTGCTGGCGCTTACATACTATGGTGCATTGAAGTTGTAGAATCAGGAGAAAGCCCAGTATTACAGTGGCATATTTTACTGGGCAGGCTTGTCATGCTTTTGAATCAGGGGCACGTGCCTCAGACCCTACGGTCTGGATCAAAACAGTCAAATAATGAGCAGCCCGTGGACAAAAGGCCACATAAACAGGAGTTCTCTGAAGACCTCTTGTGGGTGAGATGAGTAAACCATGGTACAACCTTCACTAGTGCACTTGTTAGCAGCACTGTGAACAGTTTTAGTGCAACAAGCCCCAGATAATTTAGAGTATTTAACTTGATTTGCCACAAATAAACATGGGTTTATTTCTGATTCCTTCTTTGCACCTAAATGTGGAGATATATTCCCTCCTTGGTAGAATCCACTCAGTATTTCCAACCTGTCCAATACGAAATCTATACTGTCGACCAATGAACAGGTTGAGTCTTATGTACTGCTAATGGATCCCTAAGCCCTTAACCAGACTTTAATAATATCCAAATACTGATGTTGTTGTGGATATTGAAAGCCATTGTGCTATACAGTACTGCATTACTGCAATGAGCAGGAAGGGATTTTTCAGAACACCATACAAGCAAAAACATGTAAAGTAAAAACTTCTACATTGAAAAAGATGTCAGGAAACATTAATCTGAACAATCTGCTTATCACTTAAAAAATACATAATTTTAAAAAATACATAAATTGACTTTGTTGTCTGCCCTGTTTTTCATAATAAAATAGGGAAATAAAGGGATGCAATGCTTGCAAACAGGTTGTGACAGCCTGCTCATTTTCAGAGCTGCTCTCATTACTTTTTGTTCTCCCTTGGCCCCTCCCATCCTGCCACACTTAAAGACGCACCTGGATCACAGCTGTGAACTCACCTGATTGCTCCACTGTTCAAGCTCGTTTACCCTTCCAGTTAAAAGATGGCAGTTTCTCTCCAGACCAGAGAGTCAAGGATTCCACTAGTGTTGCATCTCTGGTCAAACAATTAAACTTTAATCCGAGGCTGTGCAATCCCTCGGCTGTTCCAAAACCCTTCACTTCCTGCTAGAAGTCATCACCGTGGACCGAAAGGAAAAAAACCAAACAAAAGGGAAAACGTGCATCTACTCCTGTGCGCTCTCCGACGTGAATCCGGAGATCCTGGAAGCGTGTGACGTCACCCAGTTAATTGCTCGTAAGTCACAGAATTAAATATTTAATATTATTACAAAATAATCAGTTACGCCCCATAGTGATTTCAAAATATTACATTTGTTCATTGCAGATGACAAAAACAAAAACAAAACAACCTATGGATTCCTGACTCTGCTTTGACACTTTTCTGAGATCTGTAAGTCTATTTATTCTTTTTCCTGTTTTTTATTGTGAGCATTTAAATGTCACTTGGGCCTGATTATTGTTTTTGTTATTCCACAGCTCTTGCTGTGGGGCAGTAAATATATGGGAGCCTTGACCTGTTTGATTGTGGAAGACAAGAAAAAAGACTTTAAGAACTTTCTTTTTGAGGGGGGGATTTGTGTTTATTTTGTTTATGGACATTTAAAAATATAAACCTGAAAGAAAAAAAAAAGAGAAATGATGTGGATGATGTTTTGTTTGTTTTTTGTGTAAAAGAAAAAGGATGATGTTTTGTTTGTTTGTTGTGTGAAAAAAAGAAGAAGAAAAAATGTGTGTATATATATATTTTGTCATTCAAGGTGTTAAAGGGTCAACACCATTAAAGTGGATGGTCCTTGTGTGACAGGTTTAAAAAAATAAAATACAAAAGTAATTCAAAAGTGTTAATCCTAACTGTCAGGAGGGATACCTGGCTGGCACCCCTTTTTAATAAACCAACTTTTGTAAAACCGTCACAAGGTGATCTTTTTTTTGTCTGCTTTACATAAAATCAGGTGAAATATATTTACATTTCCTGTTAAAATTTACATTATTATATAAAAGCAGTGGCTTGAAAAGCACCAGTAAATATGCATTCCTTCAAGGAATGATAGGCCTTCACTTATTTTAAATTCTGCAACGTGCTTTCAGATCTACCAAGACAATCAAAAAAAAAAGAAGACTTTTTTAGGAGGAAATTGCTGGAGCTCGCACTGACATTAAAAAGAGAGGAACGCCTGGCGGCGACTTGACTGGTGGTCGAAACCGGCCTCGAGGGGAGAGTGTGATGGGTCCACAGATCAAAGCATCGCTCCATCTCCCATCTGCCTGTCAAAGGCGGTGAGACGCAGGAAATGAAGAGCGACACGAAGAGCTGACAGCGTGAAGGTAAACAGAGATGGAGACGTGCTCTCTGGGTTTGCTTTTGCTAAAGGAAACACGACACAGCTCGAGGGCCGCTGCAGCTGTGGAGTTAATTTTTTGTTTATTTCCCAGCAGCTGTCTGTATGTGGAGATGGAGATGTGTGATAATAAATATATCCACAGGCTAAATTTAATTTCCTTTCGAAATAAAAACGGACGAGCATGTCACTTCTGTTCTCATGTTATTAAAAGAATGATGACAACAGGTCCAGCGCTGCCACACTTTGATAATTTGGTGTTTCTCTTTTGATTGCTGTTGACAGAATGTGAGAGCCACCGCTCACTTTAAGGTAGTTTTTTATTTGTTTCTTTTGGAGTTGACAGGCTATAGTAATGGAAACCTATTTATTAAAAATACTACAGATCGTCAGGTTTGCTACATATAGACTATAAAAACAACCTCGCTGTCGTTTGATCAAGATAATTTTGTGCTACAGAAAAGAGCTGTAAGAATAATCACTAGAAAACATTACTGTCATCCATCAAATACATTATTTTATCAACTGAAATTATTGACGTTCCATGATTTGGTGGATTATAATATTTTGTCAGTTATGTATAGGGCTCATAATAATGAACTACCTTTGAATATCCAATTACATTTTGTTAAACGACAAAGTTGTTATAATCTCAAGGGAACAGAGATATTTGTAAAACCAAGAACCAGTTTGAAGGGACGGTCTACCTCAATCAGGGGAATTGGATTGTGGAATGGTTTGAAAAATGAAGTTAAAAATCTAAAATCAATATGTTTACATTTAAGAAAATGATCAAAACTGAATTATTGCAAATATATATATGAAATAATGTAACGTGTGTTGTATTATAGATCGATAATTATAGGGAGTTGTTCTTTTTTTGTTCTGTTACTTGTAGATGATTATTGTTTGAATTGATTGTTTGAATAAGGGGCAGATATAATAAGATTTTTTCTTCCTTCTGCTGCCCTTCATTTTATATTTTATACTGTATTCGTCTCATTCATTCAACCTTTATTTAGTCAGGTAAATCTTTTGAACCTCATGGGCTCATTTACGAAAGCGACCTGCTAAAACTAAAGAACAATGAACAGCAGTGGTAGAATTTCCTTAAACAATAAACAAACAAACAATAAACAATAGAAAACAAAAGAGAGAAAAAAACAAAAGAAAGTTTTTTTTTTTTTTTTTAACAAAGTATCAAAAAACTAGCAAAACATTATAAGGTAGACGTATAAAATCAAAGACAGGAACAAATCTGCATTGGTTTTTGCCAGGATTCCAACAGATTCTGAAAACCATTTAGAGAAGTCAAGGTCGAGAGCTTCAGATCTTTTTGTAAGATATTCCATGAAGCAGGAGCGGAGTAGGAGAAGGCCCTTTTTCCAAGTTCAGTCCTCACTGACGGAACACTGCAGGTAATCATGTCCTGAGAGCGCACACTGTAGCTGCACTCACGCAAAGACATGTAGGAGGAGATGTATGAGGGCAGCAGACCAAGAAGTGATTTAAAGATGAAAATGTACCAGTGGAAGAGTCTGCGTGAGGTTAATGATGTCCAGTTAACCAGTGAATACAGGGTGCAGTGGTGGGTACGATAATCACAGCCAGTTATGAATCTTAGTGCACCATGATAGACAACATCCAACATCTGCAGGGTGCTTGTAGGAGCATTCATGTAGAGAATGTCACCGTAATCAATGGAGGGAAGGAAAGTCACAGATACAAGGCGTTTCCTAACATTCAGTGATAGACATGATCTGTTTCTGAAAAAGAAACCCAGTTTAACTTTCTCATATGTGGGATTGTTTTCTGTTGTATTTTAAAATGAATAAATTTGTAAATAAATAAATAATCCCATTTATAATTTTAAATCAAATGAAAGTTCATGTGAAAGTGACAGCAATGGAAAGCTTAATGAAATAGTGTTGAGCTGCTATAAAATGTTTAAATATTGGAGCTGTTTTAAGAAGACAGTAATCCACTTTGGTCTTAAAGCTGGTTTCTCACTGGGAAGCAACAGTTTGGAAACTACTGACCAAGTGATCAAAAGCTGTGTGGGTGCATTTGAAGTGAAAATCAAAGCTTATTTTTGAGCGCACAACTTGCAAAACTGCATTCTTGGCCGTGCACATTATTTGTTTGCCTTTCTCTACCTACATCATACCCACTTTGACATGTTTTGTACCCCCCTTGGCCACCCTCACATTTATGAGCTATTGATTTTCTTGGAGTGCACTTGTAAAATAAAGATAGACACATTGGAATGTTTCTTTTCAATTAATATTATTTATCGTCAGTTTTTAGACCTGCACATTTGCCTTGTATGGCTTCTTGATGAAGAGAGCTCTCATGCATGTGTCAAAACACAGCTGTTACACTCATGAGACAAGTTAGAGGTGTTGACTGGAGAGGCCTACAATGACTTTGTACCCATCCATCCATTCTCTTTACCTGCTTCTTCCTTTCTGACTGGGATCACTGGTGCACATATTTAGCGTACTGTGTGAGAGGTGGGGGACACTTCAGACAGGTCGCAAGTCCATCAACTTTGTGACTAATTCTTCAATTGAAAAGTTGTCGCACACATTAAAAAAAAGTTTAAACTCAAGTGACAGGGATGTGCCTCTCTGTAATTCACAAGAGGAAGTTGGGAACCCTGCAGCTGGAAACTCACTCATGAATGCTGTTGGTCAACTATGAGATTGGAAACTACTGACCAAGTGATCAAAAGCTGTGTGGGTGCATTTGAAGTGAAAATCAAAGCTTATTTTTGAGCGCACAACTTGCAAAACTGCATTCTTGGCCGTGCACATTATTTGTTTGCCTTTCTCTACCTACATCATACCCACTTTGACATGTTTTGTACCCCCCTTGGCCACCCTCACATTTATGAGCTATTGATTTTCTTGGAGTGCACTTGTAAAATAAAGATAGACACATTGGAATGTTTCTTTTCAATTCACTGGCCTGAGACTGTGGGCAGGGTCTCAAGCCTTGTTCAGTTCCCTTATCAGTCAGTCACTCGGTGCAACATACTTGCTATGGGAATTGCGCCCCCGCACGATTACCTGAAGGAATACAATTACGCCTTTACGGCTAGGGCGTCAGCGTCGCGCCAGAGGCACCGCCCTCTGGGTATTTAAGCGGCTAACGCCCGTCCATCTTTCTCTTTTTTGCCCTTCACCTCGCTTAACACCTGAACTTCGTGGGACTTCTCTGTTGTCGCATCGCTCAACTGAGGTGAGCTTGCTCCCTACACTGAGCGTAGAGAGAAATTTTCCTGCGTACTGCTGGGCTGGCGAAAGCTAGTCCAGCGTTTTTCTACTTACCTCGAAGTTTTCTTCTCTTTCTGCAGCTGCTTCGCTCGACGGCGCTAACTGCGTCACAACCCCCTGCTAACCATTAGCAGGCTAACCAGTGAAAGCAAGACAACGGAGAGGACGACTTAGAACAAAAGGAAACTAGGAACAACTTTGACGCTTCTTGTCTCCGGACATGGCTCCCGAGAAGGGAAAACGGAGGACAAAGAGGAAGAAAACCAACAGGACGATGAGCCCTCGCTCGCGCCCATGCCCCAGCGGATGCGGCTACTCCCTCTCGGCGACGGACACCCACGAGACCTGTCCTGTCTGCCTAGGGATCCTGCACGCGAGAAAAGCGCTGGAATTCCCCGACTCCTGCTCCCACTGCCGTCGAATATCGGCGGTAGTGAGGAAACGCCGCGCGGACGCGTTGGCTAAATCCACGGCTAAGGCAGCGGGGCTGAAGGTCGCACGAAGCTGCTCACTCCTGAACCGTAGCTCGAGAACGTGGACCTGGAATGCAGCGGTGGAGTCGGAGAGGACAATGTGTCAGACTTCTCAGTTGCCATCGAGGACTCGACGCCTGAAGTGTCTGACCAAGACGCCGAATACGGTTACAAAGGAGAAAGTGTGGATTCCTCCAAGAACCTGGCGCAAATCCTACCGGAACCGGACTTGTCGGTCCCTGCCCTGTTCGACCTGTGCCATAGGGCGGCGGACACCCTGCAGGTCACGTGGCCAGACCCCACGCCTCGCCAACAGGCTACAAGGCTGGCGGGAAACTACTTCTACGCAAAGCAGCTGACAACGTCGCAAAAAATGCCAATTTTTCCGGACTTCCTCATGGAGCTCAAACGCTCCTGGCCGGAACCCAAAGCTCCCATCACACTACCACTTTCCCAACTCCTTGATGTCACTGGAATGGAGACAGTGTGCCTTGCCAGCGTACCCCTGATAGAGGAAACTCTGGACGCTCACCTGGCCCCCGCAGCCACGGGGATGAAACCAGCGCTACCCAGAAGGGCCTGCCGCGCTTCGGAGAAACAACTTGAGAAGTGCTACAAGGCTCAGGGCCTCGCGGCTCGCGTAATGAATGCATCGACCATGGTGCAGGCGTACCTGGCAGAAAAACTGCAGGATATCCAGGTAACAAAAGACGAGCAGGCCGCAACGAAGGCCATGGAGGAGGCCCGCCGTGCCTCTGACCTTGTGCTCCGCATGATAGGGACAATAGCCATTTCCCAAGGCAAAGCAATGGCGGAAATAGTTGTCGCCCAGCGCCATCTTTGGCTAACATTGTCGGACCTCCCAGAAAACCAGAGGTCCACTTTCCTCCAGCACCCGATCGAGTCGACGGGACTCTTCGGGGGAGCCCTGGAACGCGTCCAGGCCAGGCTGGAACAAAGACGCAAACAGGCGGAAGCCCTCCGAGAGGGGTTGCCGAGGAAAAGCTTTGCACCCCCAAAGGAAGACATGCGTGGCCTTCCACGGAAGAGACCCGCTGGTGACAGTGAAAATTTCCAGTACCGGCCGAGGGCCTCTTCAGTGACCCCGTGTGGAAAGCAGATTCGGACCTGATGAAGCAGGACGAACTGATAATTTTACAGGTTTGCCCGCCCACGTGGTACGGGAACCTAACTTTTTGAGCCCAGTCTCTACTTGTAAAATACTACGAGGAGCTGGTGACATGTGCGTGCGCACCAAACATGACTCGCCTACTGTATGTGTAAACAAAACAAACACTGTTTCAGGCATGTACAAAAATAAAAGTACCAAAGCACAGACTGCCCTGGTTCTTGACTCGAGTCCCATTTTTATAAAACACAAACCATGTGGTCAAACTATGAACCACAGAAGGATACACGAGCTCTGCCAGAGAGTCAGATCTCGCGATATCTTCTGTTGGGCCGACCAGCCTGCTCGAGAGAGCGCGAGAGGGGTCAAAGGCCACCCCTCCAGCGCAAAAACACAACGAGCAGCAATTCAACATGCCGTCCAGGCTCAGCGCGCACGCCTGGAAGGCGTGTCTACCAAATGATTGGGTCATGACAACAATATCTCACGGGCTCAAGTTGCAGTTCACAAAAAGACCACCCCACTTCACAGGGGTACTGCAATCTAAGATTAACCCTACACGTGCACACGTGCTGAGGGAGGAAGTTTTGACAATGCTGCAAAAGGGAGTGATTAGTTTGGTCTCAGAACGCAAACTACGCTCTGGCCTCTACAGCAAATACTTCCTGGTGCCCAAAAAGGATAATTCCCTGAGACCGATTCTGGATCTCAGGGAAGTTCAAGATGCTTACACTGCGGCAAGTTCTCCAGTCTGTGAGACCAGGAGACTACGCATGTACACTGGATTTAAAAGATGCCTATTTCCACATAGGCGTGTGGAGGAAACACAGGAAGTTCCTCCGCTTTGCGTTCGAAGGGAAGGCTTATGAATTCAAAGCCGTAGCCTTCGGTTTAAAGACTGCTCCTCGTACATTTACTAAATGTTTGGATTGACACCTGACCCCCCTTAGGAATCAAGGACTCAGGATCATGAATTACTTGGATGACCTGCTGATTCTGGCTGGAAGCAGAATGCAGGCCCAGTCACACTCCTATAGGGTGATCTCTCACCTGGAGTCTCTCGGTTTTGTCATAAACCTACAAAAAAGTGATTAACTCTATCACGGGTTACCGTATTTTTGGGAGTACAGATCGACACTGTCCGGTACAAAGCATGGCTCTCGAAGGAACGAGTTTCCTCCATTCGCCGTTGCCTTGAAAGATTTAAACTGGACCAACGGGTCCCTGTGAAGACCTGCCAACGCCTTTTAGGCCTCTTGGCGGCAGCCATTCCCTATGTGCCACATGCATTACTGAAAATGCGGGCCATACAAGTATGGCTAAATCGACAGACACAACCTGCCCTGACTAATCAAGCAGGAAAGGTTAGGATAGATTCAGAGTGCCTAAGGGCCCTGGAATCTTGGAGAGACCCGTCCGTTTTTATGGAAGGGGTCTCATTGGGAAGGGTGTCGTCTCATGTAGTAATCACGACGGACGCCTCTAAAACAGGATGGGGGGGGCGATCTGTAGAAATCAGAATGCCCGCGGCCTTTGGAATGAACGGGAAGTGAGATTACATATCAACTTCCTGGAGTTGCTGGCCATATTCCTGTCATTAAAATACTTCTTCAGTAAAGGTCTGATTGCTGGACAGCACATCCTGGTGAAATCAGATAACAGGACGACAGTGTCCTTCATCAACAGAGAGGGAGGGGCAAGGTCTCGGGCCCTCCTCGGACTGACGCAGAGGATGCTCACGTGGTGTGCTCCAAGAATGCTGTCACTTAGGTCGACTCATGTCCCTGGTGATCTAAATTATGGAGCAGATGCCCTCTCAAGAGGGCCTCTCTTGGTGTCAGAATGGAGCCTGAACCCACGGATTGTGGAACAGGTCTGGTCACAATTTGGGAGAGCCTCTGTGGACTTGTTCGCTTGTAGGGCTAGCTCACAGTGTGGCCTCTACTTCTCCTTGAGGGAAACGGACGCACCTTTGGGAATGGATGCTCTGGCACATGATTGGACAGCAGGGGTGCTCTACTATGCCTTTCCACCTGTCCCCCTGATTGGGCCGACACTGGAACGTGTGCGCCAGGGAGCTCTCTCCCTGATCCTCATAACCCCCAGATGGCCACAGAAACCGTGGTTCCCGGAGTTGATTTCAATGTTATCAGGGATACCATGGCAATTGCCTCCTCACAGGGATCTACTAACTCAGGCACGTGGGCCGCTTCTACACCCACGTCCAGGGTTGTGGCAACTTTCAGCCTGGCCTTTGAAGGGAACTGGCTGAGAGCCTAAGGCTTTGGTTGCTTTATCCCAAAACAAACAGTTACAACATACACAAGGGTACGCCTTGGTGTTTATGTTTTGCCTAGGAGATGTTTAATGGAAGGGTTTTCCCTCTCCCTAACTGATCTCCAACATCAGGATGGGCCCCACTTGTCAGTCGTGCCCTATATGTAACAGAAAGTTAAAAAGGTTTTTCACCTTAGGGACTTGGGAGGTTACCCTGTACTTGACCTGGGTCTTCTGTCTCCACATTTTGTCACCCAATTACTTGTGACGTAATGGATCCCTTGCTCCTCCTGTTTTCTCAGGTTGTTCCAGAGAGAAAAAGGAGATGATGAGTACTCACACTAGTGGAGCACGCTTAGGCTGTCTCTATCTGGTGTTGTTTATCTATATGTCCAGTTGAAACATCAAACTGATGTTCTTTACATTTGGCATTTTTTCCTCTCAGCCTGTGCTCTCTACATATCTTTTAGAAAGCAGTCGGGAGATACCTGTCTTTTTAAGGCGGATGTTCTCACTTGCATTTTACTGAGCATTTCAAGGGCGTGAATGAATTACGTTCCCATAGCAAGTATGTTACACTGAGTGACTGACTGAAAAGGGAACTGAAAGTTATGCACCATAACTCATGTTCCCTGAAGGAAGGGAACGAGGTGCAACATATCTGGCCCTTTTCAATGCTGAAACCTCGGTGAAGTGCAATTTTGGAGGAAGATGGACGGGCATCAGCCGCTTAACTACCCAGAGGTCGGGGCCTCTGGCGCGACGCTGACGCCCTAGCCGTAAAGGCGTGATTGTATTCCTTCAGGTAATCGCGCGGGGCGCAATTCCCATAGCAAGTATGTTGCACCTCGTTCCCTTCCTTCAGGGAACATGAGTTATGGTGCATATCTTTTAGTTTTCAGGCATCTTGAACTCTTCTCAATTTAGTTTTTATAAATTCTAGACCAGGGGTCTGCAACCTTGATGATCCAAACAGCCATTCCTGCCCCCTCGTTCACAAGTAAATGTCTGGAGTCATAAAACCGGCTCCAACTGTGATTATCAACTGGTGGCCCATGGACCACTTTAAGTTTGTTGGAGGAGGCTTTTCAGGCCAGTAGGAGTGACATAATAAAACTAGAAATATCAGATTTTAGCACTTTTTGATATTTTTACATTTTAAGACAAAAGAAGAGACTGTATAATTGTAATGAAGGATTTAGTTTTTTAGTTTTTAGCAAAATTTTAAAATAATTTAAACAATGAAGTATGCAGATCTAGAGATTTTTTTTAAATTGTAGAACAATCAAGTATCCTACTTTCAAGAAATAAAGCACAAATTTAAAGTAAGTTTTACTCCTTGTATTAGTACTAGCATTCACACATTTGCAAAAGAAATGACATGATGAAACGAGCAGTGGTTTGTTCGTTTTGGTCAAAGTTTGAAAGAGCCGCTGCGGAGGAACCAAAGGGTGCTCCTCCGACGCCCCTCCGGAACCCGGAGGGACCCCCGGTGCCAACCATGCCTGCCTTCGGTACTCCGTACCCGGGTAAAACCCCAGCCGGAGCCCCCTCCCTGCCTGGAACCAGGAACCTTGCGCTCCGTCCAAACCTGCGTACCCACAAGGCTCCAGAGCCACAGATTGCAGACCCCTGTTCTAGACTACCGGTACTAAAGCTGAGTTTGACTCTTGTATAGGAGGAGCTCTCCTACGAAGGAAAACATCCAAGGCTACAGCTCCAAGAGTGAAGGTTGAAAACATAAAAATGACATCAAGGGCGGCCGTGGCGTAGTAATGGCAGTCGTCCCCTGATCGGAAGGTTGGCGGTTCGAATCCCGGTTCCCTACACACCATGTGTCGTTATGTCCTTGGGCAAGACACTTAACCCCGAGTTGCTCCCGGTAGGTCTGGAAAGCACCTTGTATGGCAGTCTGCCGCTACCGGTGTATGAATGTGTGTATGAATGGGTGGTTGGTATTGTAAAGCACTTTGGGGCTCCTCATAGGGGGCTGAAAAGCGCTATATAAATAAGTTCCATTTACCATTTTACAACAACAACAAAAAAATAGTTTCCAAAAGTGACACAAATATGCCTACAGGTGGTCCCCGACTTACGACGGCCTCAACACGAAGTTCCGGCTTTACGAACTTATCATAATGAATAAAAATATGAAATAAAAAATAATTAATTTTTTTGTGTGTTTAAATGTTCTTGATTTCATGTTTACAGCACTTTGTTGCAGCTGAGGTTGTATTAAATGGCTTTATAAATAAAGTATTATTATTATTATGACATAAATTTTAATTTTTAAGCCGATATACGAAGTTTGCGGCAGTTTCCGCCAGTTTCCGCCAGTTTTCGGCAGTCAGTTTTCGGCAGTGCCCACGAGTTTAGCCTTAGCCAGTTAGCTCCAGCCTCGTAGCTCAAGCCTTGACAGCCGGCTTTGTCCGATCAGAGGTTCCTGCGCTCGGATACATGATCTGGAGCTGAACGGTGGTTTTGTGGAGGAACGGATGGATGAAGCAAAACGACGCTGTTGACCGCGTGAAGCAGCAGACAGCGAGCCGGACCGGAGTAGCAACGAGCTAACATTCTAACAAGCCTTGCTGTAGGATGCACGGTTGGATGCTAACGCCCCATCGGGGACACGGAGCCGACAGGCGGCGGCCGGGAGCTCGCCTCCATGTCCGCCTGGCAGCCTAAGATGTTGTCTGGACACCGAGCTAACATGCGAAAACGCGGACAAACAGCTGCGGCAGCCTTGGCGGGGCTAACGCTAACGGGCGCTGCTAATGGAGGGGCTAACATGCTAACGCGGAGCAGCTTGTTTTGGATGGACGCCGCGGAGAAACGGCTCCCAGTAAGTTATTAACTCTTTTTCTGGCTCCAAATGTATGGAGTTAATATGCTAACAGTCCTTCCTGTAAACAGTTTGGACCGCGTGAAGCAGCACGAAGCTGTGGAGCTCGGACATGCAACGAGCTAACATGTAAAAAGACGAGACAAGCTTGACCAGCTCAAAGTAAGAAATTAAATTTTTATTTTTTAGCCCTGGACTGTATGTCTTTTTTCATAATTATGTAGCTGTGTTAGGATAGGCGAAGTGCTTGGTAACTTGGTAACTGTTCATTACCGTACATGTACGTGTATCAGTGGTGGCTCGTGTGGTCCCCGACTTACGAATTTTTGACTTATGAATGGTGCGTAGGAACGGAACTTGTTCGTAAGTCAGGGACCACCTGTATTTCTATTTTAGAAGTGTTTTTACCCTTTTGTCTGCTCCTTCCTCAGGGGTTACCACAGCAAACAAACTCACAAAAATATTTGGTACTTGTGTTTTTTTTAAATGCTGGATGCCCTTCCTGACACAACAGCAGACCACTGAGCTACCACAGCCCTCTGTGTGGAGCAGAGGACTGCCACAGGGCGCATGGAGGAGCAGATGACAAATGTAGGTGTGGGTGCTTCACCTTTTCCACTTATTCATTCATTCACTCACTCAGCTTTTATTTATACAGATTAGTCTCATTGAGCCTTGAGGACTCATTTACAAGAGAGACATGATTTTAACAAAGAACGACCTGATCTTTTAACAAAGAACACAGACGAGGTACAGACAACAATCATTATTTTGATGTAACAGTTAACAGGGGGATTTGAACTGGCAACCTTAAAATCACAAGTTTATCTCTCTAATCTCTGTGCCTCCTCCCCACATTTTCATTTCAATAATGTACTACAGTTAATTAAATTGTGAACATGGGGGAGACTGCCAAGACGGGTACAAAGTGGGCAGAGATGGGTACGATGTGTGCAACAATATTGTGTTTAGCAAACAGTTGGCATACACACAATATGAGACATTGTATACCTTAAAAAAAGGGCCTAGCAAAATCCAGCTTCCCAATGGTTAGTTGTTGAGTTACAACATTTCTGAATTCTGTGAGACTCACAGAAACAGAAAACTTACATATTTTCTCTGTTTTTACTCAAATTTTAAATTGCCAGCTAGACTCCAAAAGCTGCAGGTTAATGAGATACTATCTTTAGTTACACTTACACTAACCATTAAACTCAAAGTGTACTTTCACAAACAGATTGTTCACAACACTATCTATGACAGGTAAGATTTTAATTATTCATAACATTTCCACAGTATTGCACTTCCAGAAAATCTGAAAATGTTGTTCACTAAGTATCAGCCAGTGTAATGAGTACAAATGGTTTGATTTTCTCATTCATTCAACCTTTATTTATACACATTAGTCTCACTGAGCCACAAAGACTCATTTACAAGAAACCTGTTTTAAACAAAGAACACAGATGAGGTACAGACAACAGTAGACAAATCATATAAAAAGCATATAAACTGAAAAGTAAATAGAAGAAATAATATAAAAATTAACAAAAAACAGCTACATTATAAAAGCGATATAAAATACTAAAAACAGGAACATTTTTGCATTGGTTTTTGTCATGAACTTGCAGTTGTTAAAAACCCCTTAGAGAGGTCAAGGTCGAAGAGCTTCAGATTTTTTTGCAAGATATTCCAGGAAACAGGAGCGGAGTAGGAGAAGGTCCTTTTGCCTCGTTCAGCCCACACTGAGGGGACACTGCAGGTAATCATGTCCTGAGAGTGCACGCTGTAGCTACACTGATGAAGTGACATGTAGGAGGAGATGTATGAAGACAACAGACCAAGAAGTGATTTAAAGATGAAACTGTACCAGGGTCGGGGAGGAGGTCCTGCCCCAAGTGGAGGAGTTTAAGTATCTCGGGATCTTGTTCACGAATGAGGGAAAACTGGAGCGTGAGATCGATAGGCGGATAGGTGCAGCGTCTGCAGTGAAGCGGGCGCTGTACCGGTCTGTCGTGGTGAAGAGAGAGCTGAGTCAAAAGGCAAAGCTCTCAATTTACCGATCGATCTACGTTCCCACCCTCATCTATGGTCATGAGCTTTGGGTTATGACCGAAAGAACAAGATCTCGGATACAAGCGGCTGAAATGAGTTTTCTCCGCAGGGTGGCTGGACTCTCCCTTAGAGATAGGGTGAGAAGCTCAGTCATCCGGGAGGGACTCGGAGTAGAGCCGCTGCTTCTCCACATCGAGAGGAGCCAGTTGAGGTGGCTCGGGCATCTGGTTAGGATGCCTCCTGGACGCCTCCCTGGTGAGGTGTTCCGGGCATGTCCCACCGGGAGGAGACCCAGAGGAAGACCCAGGACGCGCTGGAGGGACTATGTTTCTCGGCTGGCCTGGGAACGCCTTGGGATTCCCCCAGAGGAGCTGCTCCAAGTGGCTGGGGAGAGGGAAGTCTGGGCCTCCCTACTTAGGCTGCTACCCCCGCGACCCGACCCCGGATAAGCGGAAGAAGATGGATGGATGGATGGATGGACTGTACCAGTGGAAGAGTCTGCGTGAAGTTAATGATGTCCAGTTAACCAGTGAATACAGGGTGCAGTGGTGGGTACGATAATCACAACCAGTTATGAATCTTAGAGCATCATGATAGACAGCATCCAACATCTGCAGGGTGCTTGTAGGAGCATTCATGTAGATAATGTCACCGTAATCAATGGAGGGAAGGAAAGTTACAGATTTCCTAGCATTCAGAGTTAGACAGGATCTGTTTTTGAAAAAGAAACCCAGTTTAACTTTCAATTTCTTTGCCAAGTTTTCAACATGAGGCTTAAGAGAGAGAAGCAAATCAACTAAAATACCCAAATATTTGTAAGAATCGATTCATTAAAGGATCTACATTCCTAGTCCTGACTATTCTTAATCTATTCTAAAGGCCCATAAGTCGATTTTAAAATGCGTTTGTTTATTTTTTTTCTGCTCCTACTCCAGAGCGTGCTGCATATCGCATTTAATGTCCACCCATCACTGTAGAATATGTCCTTGTAGGCCACCGTACAGCAAGCTAGTTAGCCAGCTTCCTTTACCTGAATGGAGTCTGCTAGCAGGCAGCACGGTGGCACAGTTGGTAGAGGTGCCATTTCTCAGCGAACAGGTTACCCTGGTTCAAATCCCGGCTGGGGACCCTTATGAGTGGAGTTTGCATGTTCTCTCCGTGCATGCATGGGTTTTCTCCAGGTACTCAGGTTTCCTCCCACAGACCAAAAAACATGCATGTTAGGCTGATTGGTAACTCTAATTTGTCCCTAGGTGTGAGAGAGTGAATGGTTGTCCCATTTGTCTGTGTCTGTGTGATGGACTTGTGACCTGTCCTTGGTGTCCCCCGCCTCTTGCACAGTGATGGCTGGACATGGGTGCCAGTGACCCTAGCGACCCGAAAAAGAAAAAAGCGGGTAAAAATAATGGATGGATGGAGTCTGCTAGCATGGAGTGGTAGGACAGTGTGTTTCATTCCGTCCCTTCATCCTTTAAAGTCAGTGTAAAGTCATTTTGGATTCTACAATGTACCGGGGAAGACAGAGCTTGGCAAGAGCATGGTTGTTTGCAAGAAGTGTAAAATAAAATTGCCGTACAGTATTTTGGAAATAAGACAAACGCACAGAAGGAAGATGAAAAGTGAGAGCAGCAGACCAGCGAACTCACTGGTGTGCAGTCATGAGTGACACAAGTGTGTCATGACACGCAAATGTGTCACTTGTGTGTCATGACACACTTGTGACCTAATGAAAATAAAATGAAATGTTAAATTTTGAAAGTTCAGACTCGTGTGCAGAGCTCACTTCCCCCAGTCTGTGTCATGTCTTCTGACTTATCTTGGGGTACGTGACTTTTCTTTGGGCAAAAAGGGACATAACGAATCCATGATTGGTTCTGGAGGCAAGAAGATATACCAAATGGGAGGTTGTAAACCACTTCAGATGCCAAGGAGGTACTGGAGTCTTCGACTTGTGGTTTGTCCCAGGCTTGAAGTCCTCGTTCATGTTTAGTTCCTGAAGAGCATTTAGATGAACACTTTTCTTTGCAATAACACTTGATACAGAATGCAAATACAGTAATAGGAAATAAGGACAGTATTAATAACTAAACAGTAAAACTGAGCTATTTGAATATCAAGAAGTTCCGTGAAGCTGCCGCTTTCCACTTTCATGCATTCTGATTCATCATGGAGATTAATAATTTTTTAACTGAAAGTCAAAATGAGATTAAAAAAAAGGGTTTCTTTACTTCAGTAGTGACTCTCCACTACAGCTTACCAGGAATTGTGCTGTCCAAGAAGAACCCAAGAAACCCTCCTACGAACATATGGGTGGTCAGCAACACATGCAACACTTGGTCCACCTCTTCAACACCTGAGTCAGTCACAAAGGACAAGAAATTGAAATGTCAAATATGACATCACAAATCTGAAATCCTTGTTCTTCTAAGCTTTAGATGAAAAACAGTGGTAGAGCGAGTTACGTTAAAGAGGTGATGGTTCTTATTTGTCACGTGTAAGTCATACCCGTTTTTAAAAACTCAGGATTCTTCACAATCCAGTTTGGAATGACGAGTGCCAAAAACATGGAGAAACCAAACACAAAGATATTCCGGGAAGAATTCATGTCTGTGAACTGGGTCAACAAAAACGTCACACTTAACAAAAATGCCGTTTTGAATGACAAAAACGGAACAAGCCATTTTTTTAACCTGCAAATTGGAAATTCCTGCAGCAGTAATGACTCCAAACATGATGAGAAACATCCCTCCCACTACAGGTGTGGGAATGGTTGTGAAGATGGCTCCGATTTTGCCCAACATCCCCATCAAAACCATGATGCATCCACTCAGAAGGATCACAGCTCGGCTACCCACCTGTCAACATTCAAACACCAGGTTATGCATGTTCTAGTAAACTGAACTTATTTTAAAACTACTTTGTGCAAAATAAAAAAATAGCATGACTTTATACATAAAACAAGTTTCTACAGATGCCACACTGGAAGCGAAATGAAAGAGAACTATCACGTTGTTGACCGTGGAAAAGTTATGAACAAATAATGACCTCTCTGTTGCAAATAGTTTTGAGAAATAATGAGCAAATTCCATTTTACAGACTGTCATCAGAGTATTACAATATTGTGACATTCCTGCTGGAAGTTTCCCAGGCTGTACAGGAAGTGCTACAGCTGGCTGCTGCTTGTCACTATTTGCACTAGCATACACCAACAATTTATATTTACATAACTGTGTGAAGTACATTACTTCCGGCTCTGGTCGAGGCAGCAGCTTCTCTCCTTCCCTCCCAACTTCTCCTCACCCTACGTGGCTTCTTTGTCTTGTCTGCAGCTCCTCAGCACTCATCTCTCGAACGCAAATTGATTATGGATTTGGTTTTGTGGACGATCAACTCTATTGACAAGATTTTTTCTACCAAGCGGCAAGGTCCAGGAGAACCAGCTCGCCCTCCGCAGACGCATTCTGGGGGATATGTCATGGATTCCTAGGGGGAATGGAAGGTGATGTGTCTGTCAGTCCTATCTGTGGAAGACGTGGAAGATATGCATATAATTGGATTTATGATAGCAGGTGCTTTGCTTTTTGGCGTTTGTGGAGCACTGTTCTATTGGAAAATGAGGAAGACTTCAGCGGCGATTAATGCCATGTCGAAGCTCCCGAGTCAAAGTGAGAGTTTGATCCATGCTGTGACCTCAATGAATCAGCTGCTTTACGAGCTGAACTGGAAGGTGGATGCGATCTCTGAGAATCGCAGGCCATCCGCAGGGTTTGGGACTCATGGATGCTGTGGTGGTCTCAATCTAGAAGAGGATTCATAGCTTGGATCAATGGAAAGGTTCCCACAATTTGGATCATATTGGATTAGATCATCCGGTAGGACTCAAGGCTGCAGAAAATTAAACTGTCTGCCTGAAGTGGAAAATATTCATGCTTATCTCAAATCTGACTCCCCAAACAGCCTTGGAAAGGCTGGATATCAAATTTCTCCTGGGACATAAGCAACTGAGGAAAAACAACTGCATCTATCTATCGCATACCTTACCCCCTCCCCGGAGAACTCTCTGTGAGCGCTTATCAGAGGTGCCGGCTGGTAACATCAACAGAACTGTTGCTGATCTGAAAAAGGCTTATACCATACCATACCATTTTATTTATAAAGCACTTTAAATAGGAACAAGTCCAAACCAAAGTGCTGAACAAACAAATAACAGGCAACGCACACAATGAAGTACAACATGAAAGACATAAAAACATTGCAGATCAAAAATAAAACGATCAAATACAAATCAACTGGTGTTGAAAGCAATAGAATAGTAGTGAGTTTTTAACCGGGATTTGAAAACTAAGAGGGAGGGGGCCTGTTTGACAAGCAGCGGTAACTCGTTCCAGAGTCTTGGGCCTGCTACAGAGAAGACCCTGTCACCTCTGCGCTTAAGGCGAGTTACTGGAACTCTTAAAAGTACCCGGTCCTCTGACCTCAAAGCACATGGTGGGACATATGGGTGTATCAAATCCGAGAGATAGGCGGGGGCGAGACTGTTCAGTGATTTGTAGACATACAGGAGAATTTTGAACTGGATTCGAAGATGAACCGGTAGTCAGTGCAGGGAGGCCAAGACTGGTGTAATGTGCTCTCTTTTGCGTGTACTGTACTAGTTAAAAATCGGGTTGCTGCGTTCTGAACCAGTTGTAATCGTGCAATGGTGGCCTGACTGACGCCAAGCAGAAGTGAATTGCAGTAATCAAGCCTAGATGTAATAAATGCATGAATTACTGTCTCCAGGTTATTTTTTGATAATATGGGCTTCAGCTTAGACAGTCGCCTCAGCTGGAAAAAACAGGATTTGACGATCATGTTTACATGACTGTTGAGTTTCATGGAAGGATCCATTATCACTCCCAGATTTGTGACTTTTTGTTTTTCAGACAGGGGTAGAGCAGAAAGGTCGATGCAGTGGTTCGAGGTTGTGTCATTGGGAAGGAACAATATGGCTTCAGACTTCTTATCATTGAAACTTAAGAAATTTAAAGCCATCCAGTCCCTGATGTCAGCCAGGCAGTCGAGCAGAGGTTGAATAGAGCATGTACCATTTTGTCTTAGGGGGAAGTAAATTTGACAGTCATCGGCGTAGAAGTGGAAGGGTATGTTGTGTTTCCGGAAAATAGCACCAAGTGGCAGCAGGTATAAGGAGAATAAGAGAGGACCCAGGATGGACCCCTGCGGAACCCCCCATTTAAGAGCCGCCACTGCAGAACTAAAATCATTGATGGAAACACAAAAGGACCTGTCAGAGAGGTAGGATCTGAACCAATTTAGGGCTGACCCTGTGATGCCCACCCACTGCTCCAACCTAGCAATGAGGATCTCATGGTCGATGGTGTCGAAAGCGGATGAGAGGTCCAATAGGACAAGCAGCACAGAGTCACCAGTGTCTGTGGATAGGAAGATGACGTTAAACTTCAGTAGGGCAGTCTCAGTGCTGTGGAGAGATTTGAAGCCAGATTGGAATAGCTCGGGGATAGCGTGATCCTCCAGGAAGCACTTCAATTGGGACTCAACTATTTTCTCTAGAAGTTTAGATACAAATGGGAGTCTGGAGGCAGGCCTGAAGTTGGATACTACTGAGGGTCGAGGTTTGGTTTTTTCAGGAGAGGTTGAACAGCAGCATGTTTTAATGATTTTGGCACCACACCTGAGGATAGACTGCTATTTACAATAGAGTGAATGGATACAAGATACAAGATACAAGATACAAGATAGGTTTATTAACATTGCATCAATTTTCACCGATACAGCGTAAGTATGTAATTACAGTCATCCAGGAGAGAGATTAGTGTAACAAGCTGCAGCTGAACAAAACACATGACATGTTTATCAACACATGATATGTTCATAGCGCGGCCTACTCATCTGTCCCCAGATGAAGGTCAAAGGTAGGAAAACAGGATAAGACACGGGGTTTACAGCGTTGATATTAAAAAAAGATGAATCACGTTTTGTCTTCAAGACACCGCGTGATCCAGTAAAAACCATATCAAATAAAGCACATTTAGTTACAGGACAAGATGCATTTATGACGGCAGGCGGGAGGAAACAGTCTGTGTGTAACAATTCTAGATAAGAAACAGTTCGCTGGTCTCAGAGCTCGGCTCAAACCAAGAATGCACACAGAAACCTCTGGGGGGAGGGGTGGGAGGGCAGCGGGTTCCTTCAGCTCCCAGCTCAGGAGAAGATTTGTAGCCTTCAACAGTCCAAGGCCAGAGGCCAGATTAGATTAGTTGCTTTATTTTTCAGTCAGACCACAGTGTTCTTTTTACTGCAGTCTTTAAGTCCAGGTTCTGTTTTCTGGGTCCAAATCGCCGAATTCGTGTCAGGTTCCGAGCTAAAAGATCCTTCCGTATGTGCCCTGTTTGAATCCGAGCGGCTGTAAACGAGTCCACAGTTCACACTGCAGGTCCGCGGCAGCCACCGCTTCTCTCACCGTGTGACTCAGCCCGCACAACAGCTGGGAAGGTCCTTCATAGCCTGGATCAAAGCATTTTCGCTGAGCGGAGGTCTTCGTCAGCACGCCGATCGCCGCGGTCCCCCTCAGCCTTCAGTGGCAGGAGCCACCAGTGTCCCAATAAATCACAGAGATTCCACGTCCCCGACAGAAAGAGCGGACAGCTGCATTAGCCTGCTCATAGAGTCCATAATGCAGCTCACCGCCTGCATGTCGATAGGGCGCCCTGGCTCTCCCTGGCCGGTGCGCTTCGCAGAAATTTTTGTTATCGATAGAATCGATAAGTGAAATAGCCCAGAAGACAGTCCACGCACATAATTCCATTCCAAATTGGTTCGAGCGAGCGCTGAAGAGTTATAGACGAGACAAATGCAGAATGGAGGGACCTAGAGTGGGAAAAACCTCCTTTAGTAGCCAAGGGGGGACCACATCAAAGGGGGAACCAGATGGTTTCAGGTTGCACATGACCTGCTCTATTTTATTTTTATTTTATAGTTATACTTTTTATACTTTTTTTATACTAGTATGCAAAAACTCAGGACAGTATTATGTTCATTAAATGTTTAGTGTTTTAGTTTTAGTTTTAGAGTTGGTGTAAATTTTCATACTCTTATACCACTATGCAAAAACTCAGGACAGTGTTACAGTTTTACTATTTTATGCTTATGTCTATTATTATATGTTTCAGTGTTTCAATGTTTAAGTGGTTACTGTTGCACCGAGGGACTGAGAGAAACGCAATTTCGGTCCTGTGTATGTCCTGTACATATTGCACTTCTGACAATAAAGTTGACTTTGACTTTGACTTTGACTAGAGAGGACAGAGAGACTGGTTCAAAATGGTCAAATACAGTAACAGATTGAGGTGGGATGGATGGGTCATGAGTTGGAGGAGAAATGAGAGCCCGGGTGGTCGCAATTTTATCTAAAAAGAAATGTTGGAAGTTCTCACACTGATCAGTCGAGGCTTCCAGGGGTGATGGTTTAGTGAGGTGGAGAACAGAGTTTAGGGTGGAGAACAGAGCTCGAGGATTGCAAGAGTCTGAAGCAATGATATCAGAGAAGTATTGGGATTTAGCAGTTTTTACTGCTTTCTGACATCGGCGCTAGCTCTCTTTTACCATTTGAAAAGAGACCTGCAGTCTGTCTTTTCTCCATTTTCGCTCCGCCTTCCTGCATTGCTGCCTAAAAGCTCTGGTCACGTCATTCAGCCACGGTTCTGCTCTGAGAATGGACTAATCTCACTGCCTTGACCTCAAATGCATATGTGATTGTCTTAACAGTGCTTGCTGGTAGAGTTTTTTGATTTCTCATATAGTGTCCAAACAGACAAGATGTGAAAGATCTTTTTTGTAATACCACCACCTACCCTCATGGTATCTACCCCTTTTTGCATATCTAAGATTGTAGCAGCATCGAAATCGCTGCAGCTTCGTGCACTCGGCCCATCTTTAAGACAACTGTGCGTAATTCAGTCATGTTGTATTGTGCCTTGGTGCAATGTCAATGTCAATAAAGATATTCTGATTTTGATTCTGATATGAAACTGAGAACAATGTAAATGCTTATAAAATAGTGGTCATATTAACCATTGAGAATGTTTTTTAGATTGGAGTTGTTTAAAGAAAAAACGGCAACCAACTTTGGTCTTGGCCCCACTTTGACAAACTGTTAGCTCAGGGGTTTGATATTCAAAGATCCAAATTTGATTTCAAAAGGAGCTCAAAAGTTCAGAGCAACTGAGCAAATTTGCTAAATATATATGCTTACATTTGTAGACAAAATAAATGGCACAGTTTGTCTACAATTGCTTGTGAACCTAACAAATAACCTTTGACAGTTATGCACATTGTGCAATGTGTGTTGTTTCAAAAGCTATTTTAATTTAAACTTCATAGACTACCGTACTCATCGTGCCTCAACAAATACAATGCCATTGTTTTCACACAGTTATGAAAATATTAAATAAACTGAACTTAAAGGCAAGAAGACACTACAAAATCAAAATGGAGGTAAAACTAATACCAAGCCACATACTGTGACAAATGGCATTATGACTGTTATTAAGAGAAAATTTTTTTTTTTATGTATTAAACATACACTACGTTTGATTGTCCCAATGCTGGATTAACTTGCTCTTCAGTTTGGCTGATGGGAGTCCCGAGTTTGAGAATAACTACATAAGCTCATCAGTCCAGTCAGAATAAAACTGTACTTCTATAAATTGAAGTTCTTCAGAGTTGTCTAAGATATTGTTTGTTCATAACTTTTCCACAGACCCCCACTTCGAAGGATCTAAACAATCACTTTTATATGTGCATTCATCGTACTTTGGTGATACCAAGCGCAGCCACATTCTCACTAAAAGAGGTGGTGCCATTGCCTGTGCCAAAAGCCCCTGCCAACAAAGAGCCGAGCCCTTCGATGCCAATGCCCCGACTGATGGCGTGCTTTGGAGGAGAGGGAGCTCCTGAAAGCCTGGCACACGCATGGTAGTCTCCCACAGATTCTGCCATGGAGCATATTATTCCAGCCAGAATGCCAACCACAGCTGCAACGTTCACCGTTGGAATCCCCCACTGACCTGCATTAAGAATGAAACTACTTTATCACTGAACAGTCATTTGATAAATCTTTCTGCACTGTGTTTTGTGAACTTACATACCAGGATAAGGGAGCGTGAACCAGGAAGCTTTGCTCACGACACTACGCTTCACGTCAGTACGAGCCAGATGTCCATATTGAGCAGAATCCGATGGTAGGACGTCAAAGATGGTGAGGAGGTAACAGACTAACCACGAGACAGCAATGCCCAGCAGAATCTAATCGACATTTAATATTAGTATGGATTAGAGTACTGTATTAAAAACATATTGGCATCAATAAAATGGAATGAAAGACAGTATAAACTACACAGTGTGTGACTAAAAAAAGTATATGATTTCATACAGGCATTGTTTGGAAGATAAAGAACTTCGATGTGTGGAGTTTCTTGGTTTGGTTGTATGCAGGAACAGGGATTGGTATGAGACGAAGATACTGAGAGAATAGGACAATCAGTACTGTGGTCCTGTTGGTATGACAGAAAAGCATAATAGCATGTAAATTAGATACCATTACCAGTGAAAACACAGCTTATGAGTGGAAAACTTCACTTTTATTACACTTCTATTCTGTGATCTCCTGAGAGGTAAAGAGCTGCTCTTCAAAATGGTTACCTACATAGCAGAGATACCCCAGTGGCTACCAGCCTTGTCTCCAGCTGAGTTGTACAGGGACAAACCAATTAGCGAGATCGTGGGGGCAATGGTTAAGGGACCAATAAAGCGCATGAGGAAGCCAATGAGGCCGGAGAAACCGACAAGAATCTGGAGGACAGAGGCCACCATGATAGAGCCCTGCAACTGTGGACAAAAACAAAACACACCAAACATTTCCCTAAATGTTTCACTGTTGCAATCATCATGGTTGTGTGGTTCCTAAAACGGTAACCACAAACATACTGTAGATTGAATTTATAGTGAGCTTTATCGAAGTGCTGTTCATGTCTTTGTTTGAGGAATTCTGCGTTCGAACTGACTCACCATTCTCATGCGGGTTTGCCAAACTTCTATAAAGAGAGGTGAAGAGGTGTTGACCAAACTGGCATTCTGGGTCCAAGCAGGGCATTTCCACTCTGGCATGGACAGCACAGCCATGGCTGGGGTCATTAAGGCAAAGGTACCTCCCTGCAGGATGGGAAGCCTTCAAGTGTGACAGCAACAACATGTTTAACAAAGGCTATGGATACTAGAGAGTAGATACCCAGTTCCTAATTGCCATCTTATTTTTAAGGTAAATTGTAGTGAAATTCTTTCCAAAACTGTTGCTTTGTGGTGTTTTCTGGTGGTCTGAGTTGTAAATACGCATAACAATACCAATATGCTAACATTTAGCAAACATCTGCTACTGACTACATCCCAGTGTGAGCTGTTGCCGTGTTTGAGTTACACATGCAGATGTTAGGAATACAATGTAATATTGGAAAATTTACACTTCTAACTCGTACACATAGCTAAAGGGCTAACAGAATGATTTAAAGCAAGCATAAGAATTTTGTAGCTACTTTCAGCTTTTTAGCTGTCCCAGTCCAGTTCACATAAGGTCAATGAACAATCTGAACTCATACATGAATTATTCCAAACATTTCCAAAAACCATTTTGAAGCTGGATTTTGCAGGGTTGCGGCATGATGGCTCAGTTGGGAGAGCTGTTGCTTCTCGGCTATAAGGTCATTGGTTCAAATCCCAGCCTTTCTGGGTGGAGTTTGCATGTTCTCTCCGTGCAGGCGTGGATTTTCTCCAGGTACCGGTACAGTACTTGGTTTTCTCCCCAAAAACATGCATGTTAGACTGATTGGTAACTCTAAATTGTCCCTAGGTGAGAGTGAGAGAGCCAATGGTTGTTTGTCTCATGTCCCTGTGATGGACTGGAGACCTGTCCTGGGTGTCCACTGCCCCTTGCACAGTGATGGCTGGATATGGGCACCAGTGACCCCCGTGACCCCAAAAAGGATGAAGTGTAAAAGATAGTGGATGGTTGGATTTTGCAATGCTTTTATTTTGAAGGCAAGTGTTGTGTTCACATTAGCAGCCTCAGAGTTTATCAAAACTTTAGGAGTTACCATGTCAGCACGGTTAAAACCAAAGACTGTTAAGAACTGTTGAGGGTCGTTTTTGTAACAAGATCTGCATTTCTGAGTATTTATTGACTAAGGTCAGTGACAAAGTGGAGTATTTAACCATTCACTTTCACTTGAGACATTATTGGCCTTCACGTGCAGAGAAATACAGAGCGAGCACACACATCTGAAGCTTCACAATCCAAACTGCTAAAGAAACAAGATCCTTTTCACCAAGAGTGACTCTTCCAGAAATAAAGAAGTCAATACTTTCTGTGTGATATTTCACATAATCTCTAAAAAAAAAAATCACCAAGCCAATAGTTTACCAAAAAGTGTTTGGTGGACTCTGCTGCCTTAATACTGTAATCTCTAAGAACAACAAATATGTGAGAAGAGTAAAACTTTCCACATTTGAGAAGGCTTTCAAAATTAGTCAGATTTATTTAAATATATAAAATGTAAATGCTCAGTATGACTGGTTCAGATGTAGATGGCCCACTTGTTGCAATGCCAACTCTAGCATCTTATGAAAACTGAAAGTTATGCACCATAACTCATGTTCCCTGAAGGAAGGGAACGAGGTGCAACATACTTGCTATGGGAATTGCACCCCCGCGCTATTACCTGAAGGAATATACTCACGCCTTTACGGCTAGGGGCGTCACCGCCGCGCCAGAGGCCCCGCCCTCTGGGTACTTAAGCGGCTTGCGCCCCTCCATCTTTCTTTTTTTGCCCTTCACTTAGCTTAAACCTGAACTACCTCTTTGCGGGACTTCTCTGTTGCTTCATCACTCAACCAGAGGTGAGCTTGCTCCTTACACAGAGCGCACAGAGAATTATTCCTGCATACTACCGGACTAGCGAAAGCTAGTCCGGCACTTTTCTTAACCCCAAAGTATTTTCTTCTCCTCTCTCTACAGGTTGCTTCGCTCGACGGCGCTAACTACGCCACAAGAAAAAAGCTACCTCGCTAACTCCTAGCGAGCTAGCCAGCAAAAGCGATGCGACGGAGGAGACATTTCAAGAAAAAAGAAAGAAGATTCTGGAAGGACTCGCTTGCCTCATCTTGGACATGCCTCAGGAGAAAGGAAAACGAAAGGCGAGACTTCCAAGGAAAACCAGCGGGATGGCGAGCCCAACTTTGCACGCCTGTCCCAGCGGATGTGGCTTTTCTCTCGCAGCAACGGACACCCACGAGGCCTGTCCAGTCTGCTTGGGTATGCTTCATGCAAAAACAGCACTGGATACGCCCGACTTTTGCCCACATTGCAGCCTCATGATGGATGCGGTGCTGCGGCATCGGGTTGACCTCGTCGCCAAGGCCATGGGCTCTTCAGCGACACCAGCAGACGCGGACACCACGGAGCCCCTCACTCCCACGCCGGAGTTGGAGAACATGGCTCTACATGACAGCACACGTGTCGAATAGGGTGACAGCCCTGACGTGCTGGCTCCCATGGTGGACCTAACAGTCAAATTCGACACCCGGGACATGATGAACGAGGACGAGATCTCGATTTCAGCATCGGGTGAATTTTCAACGGAGGAGGCGGACATGGAACTGAACTCAGAAAGACCTGATTTGTGTTGTTGTTGTTGTTTTTTTGTTTTTTTTCAATAAAACAGAGAGGAGCTGTTTCATGAACTTTATTCGTGCTTATGTGCAATGACGTACATAATTTTATGTCACTCACAGCAGAGAAAGCATGATTTGTGCATGCTGTAAATAAATCAGCTGATTATACTGTGTTACAAGCAAAGTCTGGACATGAAGGGATCATTCCCATTACCACGTGGGCGGGTGACCCTGTAATGTAGAACCGTGGACCTGGTTCATCAGGCACGTTTCTGTCTGTTGTCACGATTCGCCGAGTAGGCCCTGTGCTTGGTCGCCTGATGGGGGACAACCCTGTTTTTGCTCCATGCGTGCTCGGTACGAGGTGGGCCCTGCGGGGTCTTTGCCTGGGCTCCTCCTCGTATGCAGGCAGCTTCTACGGTAGGGCACGGGTTGCCGAGTGGTGCCGAGACTGCACAGGTCTGCTACCAGCAGACTCCCTTGGGGGGGAGCTTCTTCGGGGAATGCCCACCCGGAGAGCTTCCGCCTGTCTGCGTCTTTGGTCCAGCTTGGTCTGAATTCGCTCCAAAGCTTTACCAAACAATCCCGCCGGCTCTATCGAGTGGTGGAGAAAAGGCACCTTCTGTCCCTCCGGGAGATCCGTCAGAGTCATCCAGAGGTGGCGGATAACGATGACCACTTCCGCCATCCCCCTACCCTGTGCAACAGCAGCTGTCCCCATCATACGGAGTACAATGTCTGTTGCTCTGCAGGCTTCATCCAGCAAGTCGGCAGCCGTCTGCTTGTCCGTTGTTGTTTGGAGCTGTTGCAGTTTTTCGGCCAGTAAGCTTGCATTAACGCGGACACATTCATGGCGCGTGCCGCGAGTCCCTGAGCCCTATAGCATTTCTCGAGAAGAGACGCTGAGACTCGACAAGCCTTACTGGGAAGAGTTGGTTTTGTTCCTGATGATTTAGGAGCCAGGTGAGACGCTAGTGTGTCCTCGATCTGAGGCACGTTAGATATTCCCACTTCATCCATCCCATCCACGTCGAGGAACTGTGAGAGTGGTAGAAGCATAGGGGCTCGTGGCTGAGTCCAGGTGCGCGTTAGTTCTGTCAGAAAGTCTGGGAACACGGGCATCTTTTGCCTCGTGCGGCCTGCTGCTTCGAGTAAAAATAGTTTCCTGCCAGCCTCGTGATCTGTTGGCGAGGCGGAGGTTCAGGCAATGGGATGTGCATCGCGTCCGCTGCTCTGTGGCACAAGTCGAACAGAGCAGGGATGGAAAAGTCAGTTTCCGGGAGCACAGGTACTGGGGTCTGGGAGAGATCTTCACCCTGATCCTCCAGTTCCACGTCTGCCTCCTCCGTTGAAAATTCGCCCGAGGCTGAAATCGAGATCTCATCCTCGTTCATCATGCCCCGGGTGTCACCCTCGTGGTAACAGGAATGATCCCTTCATGTCCAGACTTTGCTTGTAACACAGTATAATCAGCTGGTTTATTTACAGCATGCACAAATCATGCTTTCTCTGCTGTGAGTGACATAAAATCATGTACGTCATTGCACATAAGCATGAATAAAGTTCATGAAACAGCTCCTCTCTGTTTTATTGACCAAAAAAAAAACAACAACAACACAAATCAGATCTTTCTTAGTTCAGTTCCATGTCCGCCTCCTCCGTTGAAAATTCGCCCGAGGCTGAAATCGAGATCTCGTCCTCGTTCATCATGCCCCAGGTGTCGAATTTGACTGTTAGGTCCACCATGGGAGCCAGCACGTCAGGGCTGTCGCCCCATTCGACACGTGTGCTGTCATGTAGAGCCATGTTCTCCAACTCCGGCGTGGGAGTGAGGGGCTCTGTGGTGTCCGCGTCCGTTGGTGTCGCTGAAGGGCCCATGGCCTTGGCGACGAGGTCAAGTCCATATCCAGTGCTGTTTTTGCATGAAGCATACCCAAGCAGACAGGAGAGGTTAAAGGAGGAAGTTATCTTGAGTGTAACCAGAAATGACACTTTCCATCCGACTTCTGCTAAACCCCAGGTGGGCTCGCCGTCCTGTTGGTTTTCCTTGGAAGTCTCGCCTTTCGTTTTCCTTTCTCCGGAGGCATGTCCGAGATGAGGCGAGCGAGTCCTTCCAGAATCTTCTTTCTTTTTTCTTGAAATGTCTCCTCCGTCGCGTCGCTTTCGCTGGCTAGCTCGCTAAGAGTTAGCGTGGTAGCTTTTTTCTTGTGGCGTAGTTAGCGCCGTCGAGCGAAGCAACCTGTAGAGAGAGGAGAAGAAAATACTTCGGGGTTAAGAAAAGTGCCGGACTAGCTTCGCTAGTCCAGCAGTACGCAGGAATAATTCTCTGTGCGCTCTGTGTAGGGAGCAAGCTCACCTCTGGTTGAGCGATGAAGCAACAGAGAAGTCCCGCGAAGAGGTAGTTCAGGTTTAAGCGAGGTGAAGGGCAAAAAGAGAAAGATGGAGGGGCGCAAGCCGCTTAAGTACCCAGAGGGCGGGGCCTCTGGCGGCGGTGACGCCCCTAGCCGTAAAGGCGTGAGTATATTCCTTCAGGTACTCGCGCGGGGGTGCAATTCCCATAGCAAGTATGTTGCACTGAGAGACCAGACTGAAAGGGAACTACATTTATGGCTCATTGTAAAACTTCTATTAAGCAGAATTTAATATAGCCTGTTGGTCTGATCCTCCAAAGAAGTCTAGGTTCTTTTGAAAATTTAATTTCCCTCCACTGCTTCAGAGGGATTAAACAGGATTAGCTGTTGCTGTAATTGGTGTGTAAAAAAGGTTGGAATCAAAAGAAAAGCTGATCTAATGCCATCGGTCTAAACCAAAATGACATTTGCACAAAATACATAATAACATGCATGGCAAACAGATGCATCAAATTTTAACTCATTGGGATTTTTTAGGATAGCATGTGGATTGTCCACAGATATTATATTGGCCTATTCTGTAATGCTCAGATACATGGTTCTGAAAAGAGCACAGACTTGAATAAGTTTTTTACAAGGCAACACGGGGCGTCATCTGGATGCGTTGATTGCCAAAATAGATCTCACCATCCCTTTAAAAGTTGGACTACTGTAAATTCTGGACTATTGAACGCACCCGAATTTAAGCCATGCCCATCAGTTAAAAATAATTAAAAAAACTATTTTGTACATACATAGGCTGCACTTGTCTGTAAGCTGTAGGTGTCCACATTGTAACATGAGATATTTGCGCAATTAAAAAAAACTTTTAATAAAATATGTAATGATAACATACACATATGTACAGGAAATGTTTTTTCTGAACAGTGACTGTAACACGGCTGGTAAAAAAAACACAGTAACCTATCAGGAAACGTCACTGATCACTATCTTCATCTTCCATTTGTGCATTAAAACCAGTTGTCTTCTTCTGTGTCAGAATTGAACAGCCTCAGAAAAAGTTCACACACGTCCTCAGTTTCTCTTTCGTTGTTGCTCTCAACATCATTTTGGTGGAGGTGGAAACAGCTCGGCCGTCTGCTCTGTGTTCACCTAGCCTTCAAGAATGTTTTCAAGTTTAGGCCCTCTGCTGTTTTTACCTCTCAAAGGTTTTGTCGTCTTTTTGCATTGAGTCAGTCCTTCAGGCTGCCATCTCCATCGTCTCACTATCGAATCATTGATGCCAGCTTACGTGCAGCAGCTCTTTTTCCTTATTTGACAGCCAGAATGGATCACCTTTAACTTGAAAGCTGCATCATCTGCATTTCTTTGAGTGTTTTTCATGATGAGAGTCTGTGCATGAAGCGCAAAATGACTGATGTGAAGAATTTAGTGTGTGGGTTTGATTTATGGCAACTCAAACCATTGGTCCACTGTGACCTGTTTGGTAATTTCATTGGTGTGATTCTTTTAACCTTTAATTTATGCAGGTAGTCTCACTGAATCATGAGGACCCACCCTCCAAGAGAGACATGTTTTGGGCAGCTCTGTGAGCGCCAGGGTGTGCGAAGCTAAATGTTTTGGTGGCAAGAAGCTTAGCCCATCAAAATAAATAAATAAATAAATAAATAAAATCCATAAATTAGCCGCAGCAATGTATAAGCCACGTTGTTCAAAGCATGTGAAAAAAGTAGCGACTTATAGTCCAAAAATTACGGTACTAGCTGTTAGGTAACAGAAATGTTTTTCCTCCTGCAGATTTGACATGATTCAGACAATAAAATAAATCCTCTGTGAGCCGTTTTGTGTTCTGGACCATAAAATTCTCACCTGACACCAAAGGTAACTTGCAGAATAGTACAAATGCCAGAGACAAAGAAGATTGTGTTGATGAGCAGACTCTGGGTCAGGCTATCGTGTTGTAGACACAGGCCCTCTGAGAGAACGAGAGGGATAGAGATGATACCTCCAAACGCTGTCAGGTAATGCTATAATGAAGAGGACCAAGAAAAGACTTTATTGATAGTAATTCAACAGAATGTGCTTTCATGTCCATACCATGCTTATTATGATGTCTGCTTTCTTTGGATTGACAAATAAATAAATAAAAACTGAAAGTAGATGACTTTGATAATTTAAAATTGTGTTTTTTTAAAGATAAGAAATTTGACAAATCACTTAAGCCAATAACCAACTAGTTAGTGACTCAAAATCACAACGACTGCAAAAGTAAAGACATTTCCATGGCAATTTCATTAAATTCTGAGTGTTCGTGACTAAGTGACCATAGACCCACGTGTGGCCAGTTGTTGAAAACAAATGGTCTACTTGTGTGTACGGTGAGCAGAAATTTGCTGCTGAAGTGTTATTGAATGCCAAATTAATAAAAAATTTATTTTGCCATCAAAGGAGAAGATTGTTGCGAATGTGTGATTGTGAGGTTGCAATGGTCAGTGTTTGGATTTAATCATTCAATGATTGCACTTCATGTTTTGTGTTTGTCCCAGACTTCCCTAAAAATCCCTGTTTAATTAAGGCTTCCTCATACATGAGGTGACGCGTCATGGATTTTCATCAATGATTTTCTCTAGCCGACCTTGACCACTCTAATAAATGTTAATAACTAAACTAACTTATACAGCTTCCTTCAGCCACTTTTTTTGTGCTGTTGTAAAATGAGTTAAAAACTACAGAAGGGTATTGCTTTCATACTTGAAATAATGTTTTTTGAGCTTATGTAGTAAAAACGTGATAATTATGTAGTAAAAACGTGATATTATGTAGTGAAAACGTGATATTATGTAGTGAAAACGTGATATTATGTAGTGGAAATGTGATATTATGTAGTGAAAACGTGATAAGTATAGATGTAGAAACGTACTCATCCACATGGTGGCAGTAGTAGGCTTTTTTCCTGCATGGACAACTGGTAAAAAGAGTAAGAACAAGTTTGCCCGTACGCTGTTTTTAGCCTGCATGCTAACACGTAATGGCTGACTGTTTGGACAAACAGCTTGTTCTGTTTACTTGTCTGAACATCATTGAGGTATGTCAGAAGAACACCAAACCTGTCATGCTCCCTTTGGGTGTGGGTGTGTGTGTGCTGTGTGTTTATATACACACACACAGTACATATACAGCGTACGGGCGAACTTGTTCTTACTCTTTTTACCAGTTGTCCATGCAGGAAAAAAGCCTACTACTGCCACCATGTGGATGAGTAAGTTTCTACATCTATACTTATCACGTTTTCACTACATAATATCACGTTTTCACTATATAATATCACGTTTTTACCACATAATTATCACGTTATTACTACATAATATCACGTTTTTACTACATAAGCTCAAAAAATATTATTTCATGGATGAGAGCAATACACTTCCGTAAAATACAGTTGTAGAAACATTGTCAGTTCTTTTAAAGAGATAATCTAATTAACAATAAAACGTGTGGCACCTACCTGAAAGGCCAAGAAAATACAAAGGTACCAAGGAGGGACATCAGTCACGATGTAAGTAGGTTGATTCACAGCTGTCTGTGTTGCACAACTGCTCCCACATGTTTTATCTGCCGGTACATTTGTTTTGAGCTGATCATCGTCTTCCTCATCCTGCAGAGCCATACAAAAACATGTTCATCTAAAGTCACAGACAAACAAGCAGAATAATTGTGATGAGTCAAGGGAAGACAAGAAGTCATCTTCAGTTCAGTCACTTTGTTACTCATGAATCATCTCAGGATCAAGTTAACTTCACAAACATTTTCTTTAAAACAAAGCATGTAGTTTCCCCATAGCCTGATCTCACTTGTAAATGAGTCTTCGAGGCTCAATGTGACTTCTTTGTCTAAATAAAGGTTGAATGAATTGAATGAATATAAATACTCTCCTAACAACTGATTTTTAGCTCCATTTTATCGCTATGGCAGCACACCGTTAGTTGTTTCAGCACAGTGCATTTAGATTTTTCTGTAAGCTTTGAGACAGACACACACACACAAAATGCAAAAATGTTTGATTTAGAGCTGAAAATCAGCTGCCCTTTGAGGATAAGGCTAGTCTAAAAGTTGGTTTTCAAAAAAGTAAATATGTCATGTTTTAATGTGGTGTAGAGCACAAGTTGCAGCCAAAACTCAAAGGATTGAAGGTGAAATGCAAAAAAAAAAAAAATTTTTTTTTTTACAAAACTAGAAAACAAAGGCTGGCGTGGCAGCAAAATATTCACAGGAATTATAAACTCGGGAAGACATGGAAGAGCAAAACATGAACGGTTTGTACAGCACAATGACAGCAAAACCAGAGATTGAATTAAAAGGACACTAACGATAAAGAAATGACAATCACCTGGGGAAACAGGATCAGGGGAGAGTGGGAGGAGCAGGAGCTGACCATGGACAGCAGGGTAAAACACTGGGGAAGACTGAACTAACACAAGTGATACACAATTATCTCAAAAGACATGAAAAAACATCATAAACCACAAAGAGAAGATGAATACAAAGAATTAAACTGACACCGACCAGGGCTTAATTTGATCCGGATCCTGCCGAAACAAGATCTGGGAACTCCCTTATTTTGACAGGGTGCATCCCGGTAACTGTTTGCTTGGATCCGATAACTAATAATAAAGCTATGAACAAATATGACAGGCTAGAATGAATAAAACTTATATTGTTTCTGTAAACTGAAAATAATTACATAAACACTAATTTAAAACACAACAACCACTTGTGAGTTTCTTAATATCACAAATGAGCTGCTCCTTCAAGTAAGCATTTCCACTGCTTCCACCCTCAAAAAAATCTCAGCCCCTAAAAGTCCAAAGTCATCGTGCATTTTTATTAAAAAACTCAAAAATATAATAAAACAGCACAACAAAATTGCTGATCAGTTTTATAGATTGTGCGTCATTAATACAATTTTGATTATTTATTGAAAATACAAGGAGATAAATGTTTGATGTGTATCATTCATATTCAGTTATATATGAAAACAACGGTGCTAATTTGTCAAAATAACAGCGATCAAAATGTCAATAAGACAGTCCACTTTACATTCATTAGAAAAAGTCTTCTCATTGTCCTTAGTTGGACAACCGAGAATTGAAGCACCTGAAGGCAGTGGCGATGGAGATTGAAGCAGGAGCAAGTGGTGGGAATGAGTGCCAACTCTGTTTAACAGAAGCGGAGCTGCTCTATTCACACAAGGAGAGCTGTTGTTGTTGCTCCCTAAAACAGTTATTAAATCAAATGTTTAAAAATGTAGGTAAATGTAGATGTTTAACAATCTGTTAATAGGGGGTGCCTTTTGTAAAGTTACACAGTCAAAAATTAACAGCAATATTGTGGTTTATTTAGCCTTTCTTAAAAAAAAAAGTTTTTTTTCCCAAAGTCATATCTTCACTATGTTATTCATACATTTATAAATGTTAGAGTTCTAAACTAAATATTTAGTTTACAAACTAAATACTTAACTTGCTAGTTAAATATTTAGTTAGCAAGCTAAATATTTAGTTCCACACTAAACATTTAGCTTCCAAACTAAATGTTTATGTCCAAGTTAATTGTTTAATTTACAAACAAAATATTTAACTTGAAAGTTAAATACTTAGTTAGTAAACTAAATATTTAAGTGTAAATTAAATATTTAATTTACAGGCTAAATATTTATTTAAAAAACTAAACATTTAATTTCTAAACTAGATATTTATTGTTTAAGCTAAATATTTAATTTCTAAACTAAACATTTAATTTACAAGCTAAACAATTAATTCCTAAACTAAATATTTAATTTGCTAACTAAATATTTAGCTCAGACCTAAATACTTATTTTCCAAGGTAAACATTTAATTTCAAAAATAAATGTTTAATTTGCTAACTAAATATTTAGCTCAGACCAGCTCAGACCTAAATATTTAGCTTGCTAGCTAAATATTTAACTTTCAAGTTGTAAATGTAAGTACACCCATATCCTTAATATTGACTCCCTTCTGATCTTCAAATCACAACTAAAAACTGAAAGTTATGCACCATAACTCATGTTCCCTGAAGGAAGGGAACGAGGTGCAACATAAATGCTATGGGAATTGCGCCCCCGCGCGATTACCTGAAGGAATACAATCACGCCTTTACGGCAGGGGCGTCAGCGTCACGCCAGAGACCCCGCCCTCTGGGTATTTAAGGCGCTGACGCCCATCCATCGTTCTCCAAAATGCACTTCACCAAGCTTTCAGCATTGAAAGGGCCAGGTATGTTGCACCTCGTTCCCTTCCTTCAGGGAACATGAGTTATGGTGCATAACTTTCAGTTCCCTTATCAGTCATGTCACTCGGTGCAACATAAATGCTATGGGAACGTAATTCAATCACGCCCTTGAAATGCTCAGTAAAATGCATGCTAGTGTGAACGTCCGCCTTTATTCAGCAGGCATCCCAAGGCTGCTTTCTACTGTGTGTTAGAAAGGACAGCCTGAGTGACATCACACGCAGTAACATCCAAACTGTAATGCTTTGCAAACGTGTTCATTGAGCTCCAGTTTGCAGCAGCACAGATGTCTGCAACTGGTACACCCTTGAACAGTGACCACGAGGTGGCCAAGCCTCGAGTGGAGTGAGCGCGCACTCCAGAGGGCACCTGTTGACCTTTACTACTGTACGCCCTTTTTATGGCCTCAGTCACCCAGTGTGAGAGGCGTTGCTTTGATAGGGCCTTTCCTGTAGTTGGTGCAGTTCTCCATTCAGCTGTTCTCCGCATGTAAGCGCTTAAAGCTCTCACAGGGCAGAGAGCCTTCAGCCTTTCCTGATCCTGAGCGAGGACAGGAGCAGGTGGAAAAGAAGAGAGATCAAAGTCCAGACTTCTGGGGTTCAAAGTCAAGACCTTGGGGATATACGCAGGATTAGGCCTTAACGTGACCTTTGACCCGTCAGGGGCAAACCTGGTACACATTGGATGTACGGACAAAGCATGGAGGTCACCCACACGTTTTGCCGAGCAAAGAGCCAGGAGTAGAGCGGTCTTATATAATAATAAATCTATCTTAATGTTGCTCAGTGGTTTGAATGGGGGATCACAGAGAGCCCCCAAGACCAGAGTAAGATCCCATCTAGGGGACAAGATCCTGCTGGGGGGATCTCTTCCTTAGCACGTCCTTCATAAATCTTATTATGAGCGGGTGCGCGCCAGGCGTCCTGCTCCCCCCAGCCCTCGTGACAAGCTGAAATAGCTGATAAAACACCTTAATGGTTGAGAAAGAACAACCTTTCTCCAGCAGCTTCAGCTGGGCCAAGTCACATGAATAAGAAATAATATTTCTTTCTGTGCACCAAGCTTCAAAAATACGCCATTTCCAGGCGTAGAGAGACTGTGTTGACATAGCTCGTGCGTTTTGAATGGTATTTACCACGTTCTCGGGCAGGCCTGAGGCCACTAGTTTGTTCCTCTCTGCCACCAAGCTAAAATTAGCCACAGTTCTCAGCCTAAGTGGCGAGACTGTTCCTTCTGGTGACGTGGAGGGTCCCTGGAGAGGAGCAGGTGGTGGAACCAGCTCTCCCTCAAGGGCCCTGATTTCTGCGGTCCCTTGAAGGCCAACCACGTTAGGGAGAGGGCCTTCCTGCAGATGTACCGCCATACTACTCTGATCGAGAGTGTTTGGGGCAGAGGCAATCTGCTGTCATTATTAGACAAAAGCGGAACAGAATGTCTGTTTTTCCTCTTTTTGTTGGGAGTCATGTTTCGGAGGGGTTGCAAGTTTTGTATACGAGCAGATCTCCTGACTCCAGCCCGTTTCCTGGTTGGGTCTGGTTCACTGGCCTCCCGCCTTATCAGAGCCCTGGAGCCTGACAAACCTCCGGGGAGCTGTGTTTCACCCGGTAGGGGGGTGTCGTTTAAGAGCAGAGCTGAGTTAGAACAGCGAGCGCGGTCACACGCTGCAGGATCACTGCTTGAGCATGGCGTGTCACCCACTGAGGATAAGGGGACAGCTTCAGCATGAGGATGTGGAGCTGTTCGAGATGGTCCTTTGTGTTGAGCAGACTTTAGATTGGTTGGTGACAGAAAGTTCAGTCCTCTTCGATTAAAGGGAAGAGGAGTCTGATTTAGCCCTGGTGCCATTTCTGTTCTGCACTAAGTGTTTACACATGCTACAGTTTCATCACAACTGTCTTTGTGAACGTGTGATACTGGTGTTGGCCTGCGGGTTTCTGCCGTGACCCCCGTCACTTACTGTCATCCGTTGAATAGGTGGCCAGGAAGGTGGGTTATCAGATTCTGTTGGCGCGCACCCCTAGAACGTGGATGTGTCAAGGGTTTGTCTGATTTGTGTATTGCCGGCCTCGTGGTTTACAACGGAGCATGGACTGGAACACGTGACCCGCCTCACCTGTCTCTGTGAGGACTGACGGGCCTGCTTGCAGGTGCCTCAGGGCCTGTCTGTTGCAGACAGACCTGAGGTACCCTGCTAGGGTTTATTGATTAGCCTAACACCCCGTGAGCCACGAGGGAGGGGGGAATGATGGCCCCCATCCTTTATATCGGCTGGAAGAATAGAGGGGACCATGCTACTGATGTTACTGTGTTTGTTGTTGTTGTTGTTGTTGTTTTTTTGGGGGGGGGGTGGCCAGAAAACAGATAGGGACTGTTTTTTGAGCTTTATTCGTGCTGATGTGTAACGACATATTTGACTTTATGTCACTCACAGCAGAGAAGACATGATTCGTGCATGAAACAAAGTCACCAGCTTTTTGTACCGTGCTACAAACAAAATCTGGATGTGAAAAGGTCATTTCCCGTACCGCGTGGGCGAGTGATCCTGTAAAGTCAAGGAGCGGGCCTGGTTCATCAGGCATGCTTCTGTCTGGCGTCCCGATTCGCCGAGGAGGTCCTATGTCGGACCGCCTGGCGGGGAACAAATCTGTTTTTACTCCAGGCGTGTTCGGTCCGAGGTGGGCCCGGCGGTGGTCTCTGCCGGTGCTCGGCCTCGTATGCCGGCCGCTTTTGCGGTGGGGCACGTGTGGCTGAGTGGTGTCGAGGCTGCGGGGCTCTGCTCCCAGCTGACTCCCTGGGGGGGGGAAGGCTCTTCTGGGGATGCCTACCCGGAGAGCCTCAGCCTGTTTGCGCCTCTGGTCCAGCCTGGTTTGAATTCGATCCAGAGCTTTTCCAAACAGTCCCGTCGGTTCTATCGAATGGTGGAGAAAAGGAATCCTTTGTCCCTCCGGGAGGTCAGTTAGGGTCATCCACAGATGGCGTTATGCGATGACCACCTCAGCCATTCCTTTGCCTTGTGCAACAGCTGCTGTCCCCATCATGCAGAGCACAAAGTCTGTTGCCCTGCGGGTTTTATCCAGCCGGTCGGCGGCAGCTTGCTTGTCTGTCGTTACCTGGAGCTCCTGCAGTTTTTCAGCCAGGTACGCTTGCAACATGGCGGACGCGTTTATTGCGCGCGCCGCGAGGCCCTGAGCTCTGTAGCATTTCTCGAGCAGAGAAGCCGAGGCTCGACAGGCTTTGCTGGGGAGAGTTGGTTTTGTCCCGGATGACTTGGGAGCCAGATGAGACGCCAGCGTGTCCTCCATTTGAGGCACATTGGCTATACCCGCTTCATCCATCCCATCCACGTCGAGGAACTACGAGAGCGGGAGCAGCATGGGAGCTCTGGGCTGAGCCCAGGTGCGAGTCAGCTCTGTGAGGAAATCTGGAAGGATGGGCATCCTTTGCCTCGTGGCGGCCTGCTGCTTCGATTAAAAATAATTTCCTGCCAACCTCGTGACCTGTTGACGAGGTGGAGGTTCCGGCCATGGGATCTGCAGCGCGTCCGTTGCTCTGTGACACAAGTCGAACAGAGCAGGGATGGAAAAGTCAGTCTCCTTGAGCACAGGGGCCGGGATGCGGGAGAGGTCTTCTCCTTGTTCCTCGTATTCAACGCCGGCGTCATCCGCAGAAAATTCACCTGAGGCTGAAATCGAGATCTCGTCCTCGTTCATCATGCCTCGAGTGTCGAATTCAACTGTCAAGTCCACCATGGGAGCCAGCACATCTGGGCTGTCTCCCCATTCGACTCAGGTGCTGTCATCCAGAGCCATGCTCTCGAGCTCCGGCGTAGGAGTCAGAGGCTCAGTAGTGTCCGGGTCTGCTAGCGCAGCAGCACCCATGGCCTTGGCGACGAAGTCCGCCCGATGCCTCCTCACCGCCTCCAGCATCTGGCTGCAGTGTGGGCAAGAGTCGGGCACGTCCAACGCCATCTTCGCATGCAGCATCCCCAAGCAGACGGGACAGGCCTCGTGGGTGTCTGTCGCCGAGAGGGAAAAACCGTAGCTGCTAGGGCAGGTGCGCGAGGTTGGGCTCGCCGTCCTGCTGGTCTTTTTTGGAAGTCTTGTATTTCGATTTCCTTTCTCCGGAGGCATGTCCGAGATAAGACGAGCGAGTCCTTCCAAAATCCTTTTTATTTTTATTTGTCGCGTCGCTTTCGCTGGCTAGCCTGCTACAAATTAGCAGAGGTAGCGGTGTGACACAGTTAGAGCCGTCGAGCGAATCAGTCTGCGGAAAGAGGAGAAGAAAAAACTTTGGGGTTAGGGAAAATGTGCCGGACTAGCTTTCGCTAGCCCAGCAGTACGCATGAATAATTCTCTGTACGCCCTGTGTAGGGAGCAAGCTCACCTCTGGTTGAGCGATGAAGCAACAGAGAAGTCCCGCGAAGAGAAAGTTCAGGTTTAAGCGAGGTGAAGGGCAAATAGAGAACGATAGATGGGCGTCAGCACCTTAAATACCCAGAGGGCGGGGTCTCTGGCGTGACGCTGACGCCCCTGCCGTAAAGGCGTGATTGTATTCCTTCAGGTAATCGTGCAGGGGCGCAATTCCCATAGCGTTTCTGTTGCACCGAGTGACATGACTGATAAGGGAACTCATCTGTTCAAGTTAGACTTCTCACTTTAATTTCTTGTTTTCTTATTGGTTTAGTGTTTTTGTAACTATTTTGTATTGTTTTATTTTGTGATTTTAATGTTGTGAATTGTCCTTGGGAGTCTTGAAAGGCTCTAACAAATAAAATGCATTATTATTAATATGCTGGTGAAGATTCTCAGTCATCCAGGACATGATAAAATCAGAACAAGCGCTCAATACAAAAACAACTGGACTTTATTTGTGGGTTAGGGTTAGGGTTCCCTAACCCTAACCCACAAATAAAGTCCTTTTTTTTGTATTGAACACTTGTTCTGATTATTATTAATAGTATTATTACATTAAATTTACAAATGGCACCCCATACATTAAAATACACCAGAATGCAGGAAATGGCTACTTTATTTAAAAAAAAATTCTGGGGGAGGACCCCCCTCTGCAACACTTTTCCAAATGATTACCCTCTTCAAATCAAATAAAGCATGAACTGTACTATTTAACAAAATGTAAAGTCAAGAGAAGGATGAATTATAATTGTTCATGGGTTTCTAATTGAGACAGCCTACAATCTTTTTTTAATTATTACCATATGCATCCATAAAGCTTGAGTGAGAAGGCGAATGCAATAATTATGAATACAATCAAAATGTAACTCTTTACTGAGATGTTCTATGAATGTGACATTATAATCCAAACAGTATTAATAAAAACACATCAAAATGAAAGAGATAAGCAGAAGCATTTTTTCTTTAAATATTACTTACATCAAATGCAAGATTATTAAGCCCAGTGCCGTCCTCTCTGAAAGCCATTGCGAATCCGCTACAGTATAAAACTCTGACCAACTGTAAAAATTAATCTCTTAAGTTATTTTGATAAAGGAAATATGCAACTTGCGCACATGTAGGAGGAACAGAGCCAAGAGACACTGAGAGCTCAGAGGAAAAAAGAAAAAGAAGAAAAAAAAGACACAAAACAGAATAAAGCAAATCATTCATAGACGAGCCTCACCTACTTAACTCTTTAGTGGGACAAACTGGTGCAAGGCTCTTCCATTTCTTATCATCTACAACCTTGTGTTCAACTAATCCTCTGTCAAACAGGTGTAAACTGATAAACAAGTAACTTCCATAAAATTAAGAGTTAAGTCAAGCTGAAACATCAGCTCTATAGCCAAAAAGATCCACAACTGGCTCTGACAACAAAAAGATCAGCCAAAGGCCTCCTCTCTCGTCATGGTAAGCTATTTTTAATGGCACACTTTTTTTAAAAATCACACTAACATTTTGTATTGACCTGAATTCCTGAGGCAAAGTCCTGCAGATTTGTTTTTATCTACTTTATGATCACTGATAAGCTGTCAGCGATGACGAGATTATTTTTAACATGGCTTTTGACAACCCCCACCCCACAACAATAGTCCAGTCTAGATGTGACAAATGCATTCAGTTCATGAGGTTAGGACAGGAGACAAGAGATGTCTCTAAATGGCTCAACACTCAGTGAACAATATTTTAACTTCCTGACAACATTTTAAAAAATTGGACCTATTGACCCATTACAAGGTGTACTAGACAGTATTTTAACAAGAGTTCATGACAAACTGGAGTTGAAATGATCAGATGTTCCTTTGTTAGGTGTGTGTAATGCTCTTTTGTTCAGGCAGACAACTTTTAATTAAATGTGTTTACTGCAGTTAAAATGACACATTGGTTTTGCTTTGTGTTAAATGAAAACTTTCAAAGGTAAAATCATTCCTCTTATTTTGCTTGATGACATTTAACTCTGCATGTCATCCCTGAAATTCTGACTCACAGAATCACAAGTCCAAGTGTGAACTGTGTCACAGAGTAAACACAATAAAAACATTTATTATCTGCAGCATTGTTCATTAAAATGGCTCAACACTATTGTATTACAGAAAATATACATACGGTATGCACACTTAATGATATTGTAGACCACTGCATTAGGTAATACATTCAGCAAGTACTTTTACTTTTAATACTTTAAGTATTTTTTTAAACAACTTACTTATTTTTACTTAAGTAAAAACGTTAATGTGGTACTTCTATTTTTACAAGAGTACATTTTTGTCTGTTTATTTGTTCGTTTACTTAAGTGCAGTGTTTGAGTACTTTCTCTACCACTGCTCAATTTACTGGTCTGTCTATGTGTCATGACTAATAATATACGGTACAACAGTAACTATTAATGAATATTTGGCAGATCATTTAAAAAAAATAACAAAACTATGACATAAAACTGTACCTTTTTTAAATATGGGATTGTTCAAGACTATAACAGGTAAGATATTGACTGTAAATAACCTTCTCACTTTACTCCACTTCAGGATGTCTGAACTAAATTGTTAACATCTTTAATTCACGCACTTTATATGGAGAATTAACAACAAACTTTCAACTAAATGCTCTCACCTAAGCAAGGCCAGTAGGTGCTGATTTGTCCAGTCATGACCCACATGTAGCTCTACCAGCTGACACAAACAAACTGCAGAGATCTGTATACCAATAAAACAATTGCATCAGAAAAAGAAGCCTTGTATCTGACAATATAAACACTGTTTGATGCAGATTGTTCAAGGAGTGGATCAGATGAGAACAGACTCAACAGTCCAGTTTTCCATTAGAAAGAATCCTAACCACAAAGCAGAACGAATAAACTGATGGCCCTTAACACTTTCCTGTGGGTGCTCGTGTAGCTGATGTCAGGTCATCATAACCCAGAATTGCTTGTGTTCTGGAGATCCTGTCAGCTCAGACCATGGGGAGGTCTGTGTAGCAGGCCTCAGAGTCAGGGTAATGAAAATGATACAAAGAGCATCAAAGGCTAAGACCAGGTCAAAATGACACAACAATTACCTGACTGAAAGAAACTGAAGGAGGAACGGGAGAGGCATGCAGCTCCAAGACCAGAGTGCTCTGCAAGAAGAGACATTCTTTATTTGTGTTAGCTTGCTTAGAAGTACGGGCTTATCAGCAAAGTGCACTCATGTAGAAAGATTAACAGACTAGCCCCCCCACCCGGCACTGACATAGCACTAAGCTGCACAAAATACAGGCTCTCTAGCTAAAAAGCTAAAGGGGCCTCTTCCCTCATGCTGAAAGCTCCCTACCCCTGCTCAAAAACTGTTGGTACAAGCTTCGCTTCAAAACACGCTACAGTGGTAGCGCGGTAGTGGGCCAAGCGCCGTGAATGCCGTGAACGCCGCCTGGAACTTCGAGCTGGGCCAAGCACCGCGAGTGGGCCGAGCGCCGTGAACGCCGCCTAGAACGCCGCCTAGAACGCCGCCTAGAACGCCGTGGGAGAACCGGAGGACCGCGGCCTGGAGTTCGAGCTGGGCTGAGCGCCGTGGGAGAACCGGAGGACCGCGGCCTGGAGTTCGAGCTGGGCTGAGCGCCATGAGAGAGCCGGGGCCAAGCGCCGCGAGTGGGCCAAGCGCCGTGAACGCCGCTTAGAGCGTCGTGGGAGAACCGGAGGACCGCGGCCTGGAGTTTCGATCTGGACAGATCGCCGTGAGAGAGCCGGGGGACCGCCGCCTGAGGCTGGGCGGGCGTCGGAGCTGGACCTGGAGCTACGTGCTGTGCTAACTGGGCTACATCGGATCTAGTGAGAGTCGGAGCTGGGCCTGGAGTCACTGGAACTGCGTGCTGTGCTGGCTGGGCTGCATCAGTTCTGGTGGGGGTCGGAGCTGGGCCTAGAGCCACTGGAGCTACGTGCGGTGCTAACTGGACTACATCGGATCTAGTGAGCAAACCTCTTCGGATAATACATCTGATTGCTGCAGGCTGCTGAAACCGTGAGTTCTGATCTAATAACAACTGATCTGGGTGCTGCTCTGCTGGGCCACACCCATCATCTTTAGGCCTGTGAGCCTCGTGGAAAGGCCACGTGGTTCAGTGAATAAACCAAAGACCTGCTACCACTAGATCACAAACTCTGTAAGTATGACGAAAAGTAAAGGACCAAAATCACCAGTCTCTGTAAATATGAGAAATAGAGGACAAAAGTCACCAGACTCGGAGGGAAACAACTCAGATATGCAAGACTTTAAAGAATCACTCAACTTTATGAGTGGACAAATAGAAAGTTTAACAGCAAAAATGGATTCCCAGGCCGGTCTGGTTAAAGAAATAAGAGAACTGAAAGAACTGGTAATTAACAAAGACAAGAAAATTGCTGAATTAGAACAAAAAATAGAGGATTTAGAACAATTCACAAAGCAAGACAACGTGGTAATCTCAGGACTTGATGTTAGTAAGTGTCGGACACATAAAAGAGCTCCTAATAACAATGATCCAAATGAGTATGAATCTCAGGAAGAACAAGAAACTCTGGAGGAACTTGTAGTTACTTTCTTACAGGACATGGACATAGACCATGGGGACATTTCGTTCTGTCACACCCTACCCAATAATTCACCAAGATTCAAACCGTCAGTAGTCGTCAAGTTCATTAGCAGGAATACAAAAAACTATGTTATGCAAAATAGAAGAAATCTGAAGGGATCAGACGTTTACATAAATGAACATCTTACCAAGAAAAATGGAAAAATTGCAAAAGAAGCAAGGTGGTTAAAAAACAAAGGAAAAAATAGCATCAACATGGACAAGAAATGGATACATCTTTATCAAAACAAAGGAAGGGTCTCAGCCTAAAATGATAAAAGAGCTGACGGATCTGGATGAATTCAGGAGATGAAAAATTACAAATCAATGAAACAACTCACACTCAAAATGGATAAAATATACAGTGAAATGAACAAATACATTAGAACATGACAACATACGAAGACTCAGAACCTAAAATATATAATGTTGAAAATGTGATTGATGCAAATTTTTTTCCTGTAATAAAAGATAGCGAATATTATAATGAAGAGCAGTTTAATGACATCAATATATCAAATGGAGTTCTCTCCATTATTCACTTTAATAGCAGAAGTATAAATGCAAACATATCCAAAATAACAGATTACTTAAAACAATTAAATAGAACTTTTACGATAATAGCGCTGTCAGAGACATGGCTTAATGATGATAACACAAGTAATATTCACATCGAGGGGTATGAATTATATCATATGAACAGAAATAATAAAAGAGGTGGTGGTGTCGCACTATTTGTCAATAATGAAATAAAATGTAAATTAAATAATGAAATGTCAATAATAGTTGATAATATTATGGAAATGATAACAATAGAAATTATAAACAAAAACGATAAAAACATAATAATAAGTTGTGTATATAGATCACCAGGAGCAAATATAGAAATATTCACTGATAAAATCTTGGAACTAATGGAGAAGAGTTTTAATAAAAATATTTTTTTGTGTGGAGACTTTAACATTGATATGGGAAATAAAACAGATTCAAATAACATAAGCACATTTATAAACTCAATGTACAGTTTAAATATGTATCCATTGATATCAAAGCCAACAAGAATTACAACTCATAGTGCCACAATAATTGATAATATTTTCACAAATATAACAAATGGGGACGTGATAGGTGGTATCTTAACGACCGACTTAAGTGATCATTTACCAGTTTTCACAATCTATAAAAATGATCAAAGCATCACAAAAGCAGTCACAATGAAGAAAAAGATCATAAACACGTCAAAAAAAGTTTTGGAAAAATTGAAAGAGGATCTAGATAAACAAGACTGGAATGATGTGTATGTTGATGATGCGAACAGAGCATATGATGAGTTTATGAATATCTTGGAAGCTCTGTATGAAAAGAATTGTGTGCAAACAAATTACACAAAGAGAAATACGAATGATCAACCATGGATGACAAAAGGGTTGAGAAATGCTTGTAAAAAAAAGAATTATTTGTATTCATGTTTCTTGAAATTGCGAAGTCAGAGCGCAGAAGAAAAATATAAAAAGTATAAAAATAAATTAGTAGGGATTATTAGGAAACATAAGAAAGAATATTATAGTAAATTATTAGATAAAAGTAATGGTGATATGAAAGCAACATGGCGAGTAATGAATAGTGTGCTGAAGAATCATAAAGCAAAAACCGGTATTTCAAAATATTTTGTAAAAGACAACGATGAAATTCATGATGAAAATGAAATTGTAAATGGATTTAATCAATATTTTGTGAATGTTGGATCAAGCCTTGCAGCTAAAATACCAAAAGTAAATAAAAATGTGATCGACTCAATTACAAGTTGTGCAAATAGTATTTTTCTAAATGGAACTAACAAAGAGGAAATAATGAATGTAGTAAAAAATCTTACAGACAAGAGATCAAAAGACTGGGTAGACATGGATATGATGTTTGTAAAGGACATAATGAGCCATGTTATTGAGCCGTTCACATACATATGTAATTTATCATTTTCAACAGGAATATTTCCAGATAATATGAAAGTAGCTAAGGTCGTTCCTCTTTTTAAAAATGGTGATAAATGTGTGTTCAACAATTATAGACCTATATCCTTGTTGCCACAGTTTTCAAAAATTCTTGAAAAACTATTTGTAAACAGACTAGATCAATTTATAGATAAACAAAATATTCTAAGCAACAGTCAATATGGGTTCAGAGCAAAAAACTCTACATCAATGGCTCTCATGGAATTAATGGAACAAATAACTACTGCTGTCGATCAAAAACAATATTGTATCAGTATTTTTGTTGATTTAAAAAAAGCATTTGATACTATTGATCACACCATTCTCCTTGAAAAACTGAACAAATATGGTATTAGAGGACCAGCATTACAGTGGGTATCTAGCTACTTAAAAGATAGGAAACAATTTGTACAAATAAATGATGTAAGATCTGACCTCTGTAATATCACATGTGGAGTTCCCCAAGGCTCTGTACTTGGACCAAAGCTTTTTATTTTATATGTGAATGACTTGGTAAATGTGTCAGGACTCCTTAAATGTGTACTTTTTGCTGATGATACCACTTTTTTCTGTTTAGGTGAAGATATAGAACAAATGTTGGAATTGATAAAGACAGAATTTGTCAAGATACAAACTTGGTTTAAAATAAATAAATTATCATTAAATCTAGAAAAAACTAATTACATGATATTCGGTAATAAAAAGAAAACTGTTGATGTTCCACTCAAAATTGAGGATGTTGAGATTTGTAGAGTGAGTGAGGTGAAGTTTTTGGGTGTTATCATTGATGACAAACTGACATGGAAACAACACATAAATTCTGTAAGAATAAAAATAGCTAAATCGATTGCAGTACTGTACAAAGTCAGAGACCTATTGAATGATAAAGCTCTGTATTTGTTGTATAACACAATCATTGTTCCACACTTAATCTATTGTATTGATGTTTGGGGGAATGCGTGTAAAACAATCACAAAGCCTATTTTTGTATTACAGAAAAGAGCTGTAAGAATTATCACTAGAAAACATTACCGTCATCCATCAAGTACATTATTTTATCAACTGAAGTTATTGAAGTTCCATGATTTGGTAGACTATAATATTTTATCAGTTATGTATTTTTTTTTCTTCTTCTTTCGGCTTTATTCCCTGCGTTAGGGGTCGCCACAGCGAACTGGTATAATGTATAAGGCTCAAAATAATACATTACCTTTAAATATCCAAATGCATTTTGTTAAAAGACAAAGTTGTTATAATCTTAAGGGGACAGAGATGTTTGTAAAACCACAATTCAGAACTAGTTTGAAGGGACGTTCTACCTCAATCCAGGGAATTAGATTATGGAATGGCTTGGAGAATGTAGTTAAAAATGCCAAGTCAATGTTTACATTTAAGAAAATGATCAAAACAAATGTGTTAAAAAAATATATATATGAAATAGCGTAATGTGTATTGTATTAGTTAGAAAATGTGTATTGTATTAGTTAGAAAATTAGAAAGAGTTAGTCATTTTGTACTATTGGTTGAAGATTATTATTGTATAATCTGATTGTTGAAAAAAGTTGGTTGAATACATGGTTGATTATTATTGTTTAATCTAATTGTTGGAAGTAAGGGGCAGATACAATAAGATTTATTCTTCTTTCTGCTACCTTTCATTTTTTTACATTATGTACATTATCATTTATGAGATTGTCTTGTATTGTTTCTTTGGTAAAAAAATGAACAAATTTAATAAACATAAACATAAACATAGACTAAATGACATTCTGGACAGCACACCAAGCTTCGAAGGTGCTAGCTGCATCATTAACCACCAGCAACTTTTTTAATGTCACATCTCTAGTTGGGAATGAGCATGAGCTTGTGTGAGAGGTTGAGAGATGCAGAGTTTACGGTGGCCGAGGGGTGCAAACGCGCAGCAAAAACAGAACAGCACGCTGCAAAAAGTGAACAGCGTTCCAAAAGTTAAAACACGCATCAAAATGAAAACAGCGCGCTGCAAAAAGTGAACAGCGTTCCAAATGATGAAACGCGTTGCAAACCCAAATGCTGCAAATTAAAATGCATCTTATTCATTTTTGTGATGTATTTTGTGTATTACAGTTAGGAAAATTGAATTATTCATTTTGTGAACATCTTGATGTTGTGCCATCTTTTAGTTTGTGTATTACAGTTAGAAAAATTAAACAGAATTATTCATTTTATGATCTAGTTTGTGTATTACAGTTAGGAAAATTAAGTAGGAAAAAAAATAATAATAAAAAAATAGGAAAATTAAGTAAAAAAGTAAAAAAATAAATAAATAAAAAAAAATTAAGTGTGATGTAGTTTGTGTATTAGTTAGAAAAATTAAGTAGAATTATTCATTTTGTGATGTAGTTTATGTATCACAGTTAGAAAATTAAGTAGAATTATGGGTGATGTAGTTTGTGTATTACAGTTAGAAAAATTAAGTAGAATTATTCATTTTGTGATCTAGTTTATGTATTACAGTTAGGAAAATTAAGTAGAATTATTCATCTTGTGATGTAGTTTGTGTATCACAGTCAGAAAAATTAAGTAGAATTATTCATTTTGTGATCTAGTTTATGTATTACAGTTAGGAAAATTAAGTAGAATTATTCATTTTGTGATGTAGTTTGTGTATTACAGTTAGAAAAATAAGTAGAATTATTCATTCTGTGATGTTGCTTGAAGGTTATCATTGGTTGAACAAACTGTGAAATAAGGGGCAGATATAATAAGATTTCATCTTCTTTCTGCTCCCTTCATTTTATCCTACTTGTATTCTTGTATCTGATGAAACTGTCTTGTATTGTTCTTTTAAAATGAATGAATAAACATCAATCAATCAATCAATCAATCAATCAATCAATCAATCAATCAATCAATCAATCAATCTGCAACGCTAAAAAGAAAACAGCGCTCCAACAGATGAGGCGCGCTGCAAAAGATGAGGCGCGCTGCAAAAGATAAGTCGCGCTCCCAAAGGGGACGACCTGCAAACAGAGAATGAGCTGCAAATAGGGAAAGCTGCAACGGAAGTGCTCCAGCCCACTAGGGGCAGTCGTACAAAGAACAAATCATAAAAGAAACGTAAGAGGAAGAAAGACGTACCTGTGTGGAGGAAAAAATACGTGTAAGGAGGAAGAAAGACATTTGCCAACCGTAAATAAATCTCACAAGAGGAAGAAAGAAAAGGTTTGTTTATACCTTATTCATTTAAACACACAGTCTTTTACAATATGATAGAATAGCAGCGTTCTGTGGGTAATGTTAGCATGCTACAGACTTTGATTTACAAGTTTGCATCTCTGCTGTGCCAGTCACTGCACTGAGGTCTTTATGGTAGACTGTAATATACACACAGACTATATATATATATATATCTTATACCACTATGCAAAAAACTCAGGACAGTGTTAGGTTTACTATTTTATGCTTATGTCTATTATTATATGTTTCAGTGTTTCAATGTTTAGATGTTTACTGTTGCACCGAGGGACTGAGAGAAACGCAATTTCGGTCCTGTGTATGTCCTGCACTGTACATATTGCAGATCTGACAATAAAGTTGACTTTGACTTTGACTTTGACTTTGATATATATATATATAAT
>JBBPBX010003893.1:56358-79746 GCA_038048925.1 Garcialebias charrua | reverse complement strand
GGACACTTTCATATCTTTTGGGAATGTACCAAGATCGCACCCTACTGGTCAGAAGTGATAAAAGAGATCAATACTAAAATGAACTTGAACCTGGACTGTGATTTCACTGTGGCTTTTTTGGGTAATTTGCCCTATGAACTGAAGAAATCTGATAGATATCTCCTATTAATATTATTAGCAGGTGCAAAGAAAGCTATAACTCGTAAGTGGCTTGAAGTGGAACCACCATCATGTTTGGACTGGAAGGATATAATTGAGGATATTCATGTAATGGAGCGAATGACTTTTTCATTAAGACTTGACACTGTAAAATATAACAAATACTGGAAGAAATGGAACATTCCTGGTTCTTGATACCAGCTGTATAAATGTTTACTAAATGATGTAACTGCCTTTTTTGTTTTTGTTTTTTTCTTCTTTTTGCTGACCACTATTTAGTTGCTCATGTCATATAGATGCTCTACCCCCTTCCCCTCCCCCCTCTTTTTTGTTTTGTGTGTTTGTTTTGTTTTATTTTATTTTTTTGGGAACTCTGAATGTTATTGTATATAAGTATGCTTTAAAAAGTAAAATGAAAAAGGAGAAAAAAATGGAAAAAATAAAGTTTAAAAAAAAAAAAAAACAGTTTGCACTTTTCAGAGAGCATTTTTAATAAACGTTGGCAAAATGTTACGATTTTATTTGATCAACAACACAAAAAAGTTTCAGGCTCAGGATTTTTTTTTCACTTTAAGCCCTGTACAGATTACCAATACTGTAGTAATGTACTTTGTTTATTTATGTTTGAAGTGTCTAATGAAAATAAACAGTTTAAGTTAATTAGAATGATTTAAAAAAATATTAATTAGTACTTGTATCGGTACTTGGTATCGGCAAGTACTTTAATGTAAGTACTTGTACTTGTACTCGGTTTTCAAAAATCTGGTATCGGTGCATCCCTACTTCTGTCATTCTCCTGCCCTGTGCAACAGCAGCTGTCCCCATCATACAGAGCACAAAGTCTGTTGCTCTACGGGCTTCATCCAGCAATTCTGCAGCCGCCTACTTGTCCATTGTTGTTTGGAGCTGTTGCAGCTTTTTCGCTAGGTAAGCCTGCATGAGTCACTGAGCCCTGTAGCATTTCTCGAGTAGAGACGCTGAGGCTCGACAAGCCTTGCTGGGAAGAGTTGGTTTTGTTCCTGATGATTTAGGAGCCAGGTGAGACGCTAGTGTGTCCTCAATCTGAGGCACGTAAGCTATTCCCACTTCATCCATCCCATCTACGTTGAGGAACTGTGTGAAGGGAAGAAGCATAGGGGCTCTTGGTTGAGTCCAGGTGCGAGTTAGTTCTGTAAGGAAGTCCGGGAACACGGACATCTTTTGCCTCGCGGCGGCCTGCTGCTTCGAGTAAAAATAGTTTCCTGCCAGCATCGTGACCTGCTGGAGAGGCGGAGGTTCAGGCCATGGGATGTGCAACGCGTCCGTTGCTTTGTGGTACAAGTGGAACAGAGCAGGGATAGAAACGTCAGTTTCTGGGAGCACAGGTACTGGGGTCTGGGAGAGATCTTCACCCTGATCCTCCAGTTCCACGTCCGCCTACTCATTTGAAAGTTCGCCCGAGGCTGAAATCGAGATCTCGTCCTCGTTCATCATGCCTCGGGTGTCTAACTCGACTGTTAGGTCCACCATAGGAGCCTGCACGTCAGGGCTGTCGCCCCATTCGACACGTGTGCAGTCATGTAGAGTCATGTTCTCTAACTCAGGCGTGGTAGTGAGGGGCTCCATGGTGTCTGCGTCCGTTGTTGTCGCTGAAGCGCCCATGGCTTTGGCGACGAGGTCAACCCGATGTTGCAGCACCGCATCCATCATGAGGCTGCAGTATGGGCAAAAGTCGGGCGTATCCAGTGCTTTTTTTGCATGAAGCATTCCCAGGCAGACTGGACAGGCCTCGTGGGTGTCCGTTGCTGTGATAGAAAAGCTGCATCCGTTGGGACAGGGGCGCGAAGTTGGGCTCGCCGTCCCGTTGGTTTTCCTTGGAAGTCTCGCCTTTCGCTTTCCTTTCTCCGGAGGCATGTCCGAGATGAAGCAAGCGAGTCCTTCCAGAATCTTCTTTCTTTTTTCTTGAAATGTCTCCTCCATCGCGTTGCTTTTGCTGGTTAGCTCGCTAGGAGTTAGTGAGATAGCTTTTTTCCTGTGGCATAGTTAGCGCCGTCGAGCGAAGCAATCTGTAGAGAGAGGAGAAAAAAATACTTTGGGGTTAAGAGAAATGTGCCGGACTAGCTTTCGCTAGTCCATTATTACGCAGGAATAATTCTCTGTGCGCTCTGTACAGGGAGCAAGCTCACCTCAGGTTGAGCGATGAAGAAACAGAGAAGTCCCGCAAAGAGGTAGTTCAGGTTTAAGCGATGTGAAGGGCAAAAAAGAGAAAGATGGAGGGGCGTAAGCCACTTAAGTACCCAGAGGGCGGGGCCTCAGGGCCCGAACTCAGGGGCTAATTCTGTGGCTAGCTGCTTGTGCTGGGTTTCTTGGATAAATCCGTAGAGAACCCCGCTGTTTCAAGCCAAATTAACGCGGCCGGAGGATTTTATTGTGTGTTTTGTGTCGACCACTCGACGGTGAGTCGTTAGTTTTATGTATTTTAGTTACTTTTCATTAAATCTGTTGACATCTTCCGGGTCAGAGGTGAACTGGACGCTAACTCTGTGTCCAGCTGGTTGTGCTGGGTTACTAATGGATAAATCCGCAGAGAACCCCGCTGTTTCAAGCCAAATTAACGCGGCCGGAGGATTTTATTGTGTGTTTTGTGTCGACCATTCGACGGTGAGTCGTTAGTTTTATGTATTTGGGTTACTTTTATGTATAAATGCGGTGGCGAAACGCCCGTGTATTTCAGATTTAAAAGTGGTCTTAGGGATTAAAAGATCATTCTTTTTTGTTAATTTCGTGGCCGAATAGAATATATGTACGTAAAGTATTAAATAAATCCTTTGATTTTTGTAATTTCATCCTTTTAGGATCATTTTTGTTACTTTTCAGTTGGCAATGTAGTGCAAATATTGCATAACGCTGCCGGCTATATATATATAATATATATATATATATATATATATATATATATATATATATATATATATATATATATATATATATATATAAAATAATATAAATATATAAATAGCGGATTAGATTAGCTTCCCCTAATTTTCATAAGACATTTGTGCTTTTGAAATTGTGGACCTAAAAAAATTAATAAGCGTTTTAGAAATTGTGGAACTAATTTTTTGGAATTAGCGGTGCCCACACTAATATTATATACATCCATCCATCCATCCATCTTCTTCCGCTTATCCGGGGTCGGGTCGCGGGGGTAGCAGCCTAAGTAGGGAGGCCCAGACTTCCCTCTCCCCAGCCACTTGGAGCAGCTCCTCTGGGGGAATCCCAAGGCGTTCCCAGGCCAGCCGAGAAACATAGTCCCTCCAGCGTGTCCTGGGTCTTCCTCTGGGTCTCCTCCCGGTGGGACATGCCCGGAACACCTCACCAGGGAGGCGTCCAGGAGGCATCCTAACCAGATGCCCGAGCCACCTCAACTGGCTCCTCTCGATGTGGAGAAGCAGCGGCTCTACTCCGAGTCCCTCCCGGATGACTGAGCTTCTCACCCTATCTCTAAGGGAGAGTCCAGCCACCCTGCGGAGAAAACTCATTTCAGCCGCTTGTATCCGAGATCTTGTTCTTTCGGTCATAACCCAAAGCTCATGACCATAGATGAGGGTGGGAACGTAGATCGATCGGTAAATTGAGAGCTTTGCCTTTTGACTCAGCTCTCTCTTCACCACGACAGACCGGTACAGCGCCCGCTTCACTGCGGACGCTGCACCTATCCGCCTATCGATCTCACGCTCCAGTTTTCCCTCATTCGTGAACAAGATCCCGAGATACTTAAACTCCTCCACTTGGGGCAGGACCTCCTCCCCGACCCGGAGAGGGCATGCTACCCNAGTATACTTATAGTATACTACAAGTACACATTGAGAAGTATACTTTATATACTTATAATTGTACTCAAGTATACTAGATAAAGTATACTTCAAGTATACTTCTTTTTGCTAAGTGTTTCTTCTTTGCACTGGCTCCCGGTTTAGTTTAGGATATAGTTCAAGCTGCTGCTGTTTGTTTTTAAATCTTTGAATGGCCTTGCACCGCTTTATATTCCAAAACTTTTGCAAGTCCACCAGCCCAGCAGGGCTTTAGGGTCCACTGGTCAATATCTGCTGGAGGTGCCTCGCTCAAGGTGCAAACAATGGTGGGACCGGCCCTTTTCTGTTGCAGGCCCAACAGCCTGGAATAATCTTCTCCATGAGCTGTGTGCCCTTTCTTATCTGATTCTGTTCAAAGCCATAATGAAAACATACTTCTGCTGTTTTAAAATAGGATGGGACCAATCCTTTGCTCAGTGAGTTGTTAATTATCATCAAGACAGACAGGTTCTCCTCTGACTATGCCCCCTTAAATTGTGGGGTGCCTCAAGGTTCGGTTCTGGGTCCGCTTTTGTTTTCCTTCTATATTATCCCACTTGCCAGCATTATTCAATCCTTTTCTGATATCTCCTACCACATTTATGCTGATGATATTCAGTTGTATTTTTCATTTAAACCACACCAGCTGGACATGTTATCCATCCTTGTCCAATGCTTGTCCCGTATAAGTGACTGGCTTGCCAGTAACTTTTTGGTTTTAAACACCAGTAAGACAGAGACTTTGATTTCTGCTCCCAGTCACCTTCACTCTGAAATCAATCAGAAAATTAACTCTTTCTGCCCAGCAGCCAAAGCAAAAGTAAGAAATCTTGGAGTCACATTTGAATCTTCACTAGGTTTTGAGACTCACATTAAGACTATTTCCCGTTCTTGTTTCTTTCATTTAAGAAATATTTCTAAAATACGACCTATGGTGTCCAGAATTGAACTGGAAAACATTATTCACGCTTTTGTGTCATCACGTCTAGACTACTGCAATGCCCTTTTTACCTGCCTGGACAAGTCTTCTGTATCACGCCTACAAGTGATACAGAACGCAGCTGCCAGACTTCTCACTAGATCCAGTAAATACTGCCACATCACTCCAGTTCTGCATTCACTTCACTGGCTCCCAGTTGAGTTTAGAATCCGTTTTAAAGTCCTTGTGCTCACGTACAGAGCTTTAAATGGCCAGGCTCCTGTATACCTTTGTCAGCTTTTGACTAAATACTCTGCTGCCCGTGACCTACGATCACAGACCCAGAACTTCTTGGATGTTCCACGTACGCGGATGAAAACTAAAGGGGACAGGGCCTTTCAGTCAGTGGCCCCCAGGCTTTGGAATAGTCTGCCCCTGCAGCTTCGTTTTGCTGACTCTGTTGAGGTTTTTAAAAAACAACTGAAAACACTTTTATTTGCTCAGGCTTTTATGTCATGATTTTATTGTATTTTGCATTGATTGATATTTGTAGATTTTATGCTTGTTTTATTCTGTGTATACTTTTGCCATTGATTTTTGTTGTACAGCGCTTTGTGATTTTATGTATGTGATAAGCGCTCTAGAAATAAACATTACTTACTTACTTACTTACTTACTTAAAAGGGCTTTTAAGGTTTAACTTTTGGTATTTTTGTATTTTGCTTGTATTTTGCTTGTATTTTGCGAGGACGGCCAGAGGTGAATCCAGAGTCCTGAAATGATGACAGAATGTTTATTCAGCTGGGCTCCTCTGAAAAGTCTGTGGAATTCCTCAGTAGAAGGGTTGGGAGGGTGAGAGTGTCAGGTTTACAAAACTTCTACAGGCGTGTTGAGATAAGATGGCCTGTCAAGGCCAGTCAGGGAGCCAAATTTCAGATAAACACAATTGTTTTGGGGACAGGCAGAACTTTAATGACATCTACCTTCAGTCTGTGTCGGTACACTTGCTTCTGAAGTGTCCAAATTAAAATGATCATACCTATGGAATGTGCCTGAGAAAATCCCCAATATCTAATCCATTCGGCCAAAAGGCTGGTTTCTCGAGACATGAGCCAAGCCATCATGTAGGGCAGGCAGCCTGACCAGGTCCAGATTTGCTGCTGACGGCTGTTTGTTGATAGACCAGGAACCAGCCAAATCCAAAAAGCAGGAACCAGTTATCATAAATCCAATTAAATATGCGTCCTTAAGATCCACAGATGACAGCAGAGATAGACACGTCATCAAGTCTTTGAAAACATCAGATGTATATCTGATTTAAAACCACATACTGAAACGGCCTGGGTTGGATTTGAAAACATCGGATTTGAAAACATCAGAAACCCTGTCAACTGTCCCCCTCTTACAATGTTGTTATTGCTAGTATCACTCAGCCCTCTGTGAATAGCAAACAACCATCAGGGTGCTAACTATCCATCGTTAAACTGATGGTCCTCCTTGATCATGTGAGCAGCTGGTTTTGGCTGTCATCAGCAAACTGGTTGATCCACTGTGATAGGGTGCTATTTATAAGACTGAGCTGAATACAGCATCTCAGACTGAGGAAGTCTTTCGGACGAAAGACAAAACGTTTCTACAGTTTTTTTTGTTGTTGCTTTGTTTTGTTCTTTGAATGTCCAGAGGACCAGACTTAGCTTTTTTAGATTCTTGTTCAGTTCATGTATTTGTTTTGTTTGTCTTGTGTCACTCACACATGGACACATACAAACACATGTTCACTCAGTGACCAGGTGAGAGAGAGGGGGGAAAATGCTATTATAGTTACTGTATTTGTATATTGGACTGTGGAAATGTCAGCACTTTTTGTCTGAACATTTCTGTTGTCTTTTTCACTGAATGTTCTGGAAAATTATAGTTTAAAGTATGACTGTTCTTGCATCTAAGTTTAAATGAACTGGGCAATATAGAGGTGCAATTTTAAAATGACTATTTTTAAGACTGTGTTCAGCTGCACATGTTTTATCAAGATTTGACATAAATACAAGTTTTAAAAAATAACACAAGGTATATTAATTGCATTTAACATACAATTGCAACTTTGTTAAAAAAATGACTCGAAAGGACTTGAAATCCCAAGTTTCAGACTTGGGACTTTAAGGATGGGGCAAAGCTGAGCGTCCTCCATATACGCTGCTCTACGCGCGCATTCTGTGCGCACATGTTCACGGGCAGAGCACTGCTTTTTTTCTCACATTAAATGCTCGCGTTCTCGCTCCAAATCCTTGTTGTAATGTGATCAGCTGCGCGCAGAGCAGGACAAACTGAGGTCGCTGATTGGTCACTTGCTGACACGCCTACTGAAATGATTGACAGCTCAGCTGGCTTTGCTCCAGACGAGCAGCTGTTCGCTCCGCTGCTGCTGCTGCGGTCTTTCTAACTTTATATGTTAATATAAACTTCTAAAAAATAAAAATAAAAACAGGGAGCACTATTCCAGCAGCTCACAGTCCACCAGGAAATAGTTAAAACATTGCGCTGCCAGGTAGGACATGAATTCATTCATTTCAGTCATGGAGTGAACGGAGGATGAAGCGATTACTTGACTTTAGGCAAAAAAACAAAAGAAAAGGCCCGATCAGCGATAAAGAAGAGGAATTTAATTCATTTGTGTGTCATACAAAACAGTCCGCCACCAGGGCAGTTTATTGCGAGACACCGCGCAAGCGTGCGCGGTCATAAAAAAAGAGCTTGGCGCGTTCGCACGAACATTCAAAGGGCTTGTGCAGCGGCGCACGCACGGCGCTCACACAGCGGGGCGCCGCGCTCGCTCGAGCGCGGAGCTCTGCCCAAGCCTTTACTTGACTGTTGCCTGTCTTGACTTGAGACTTGACTTGACCGTCTTTACTTGAGACTTTTGTATTTTTTATTATTATTTTTATTTATTAAAGTTTTATTCATTTTACATATTTAAGAAAAACAACATAAAAGACTTGACTCGGGACTTGATGATAAAGACTTGAGATTTAATTGAGACTTGCAAAACACTGACTTGGTCCCCCCCCTCTGTAACAATACATCCAAGATGCATCTTGCTTCTCCTATTAGCCACTCTTAAGCGCCTCCCATGTACATTAAAGGTTCCCCTACATTATTTTACATGGAAGCCTGTGGACACAAACCTGCCCTCATGTTCTGCCTGGTCTATGTATTAATACTGAAAGGGCATGGTAATAAAAACTACAGTAACTCAAACCAAGCACATGGGGCAACATAACCTTTTACAAACATAGACAGGAGTCTGAACTTGCGGACGTTTTTTTTCTACAAGCTAACATATAAAGAAAGTTTCATCACATTGTTGTTTTTTTTACTTGCAAAAGCCTGTTACAACAAGATAATTTTGATGGTACAAATAAATTCACTATGGCTAATTATATACATTCTTATATTCATATAGCAAAAGGCTAAGTTGGAGGAATAGCTCATATTTTTCAGTCAGGATTACTGATTATTGCTAAACTAATTTTTAGTTATAAGTTCTAGGTTGAATAAGATAAGATATAACTTTATTGATTCCACAGGAAATTGTTAAAAGTTTATAAAGTTTTAGGAACATCATATGTTGTCTTTCAATTATGGTATTCTGCAAACCTGGTATATGTTCATAACTAACTCTAAATTGTTCCTTGGTGAAGCATCTAACCAGATTTGAACCAGCAACCTTCTCGCTGAGGCAACAGCTTTACCAACTGCGCTACTGTGCTGCCCTATTTATTATTCCTTAAATTAATCTTGAACATTAAATCCAAACTGCTTATTCAGGGACATATTTTTGTTTGGCTTTGAAAACTCTTTTCTCAATAAGCAAATAAGCATAATGAAACATTCTAGAAGGCGTTTTACTAGACTGTTTAATATTGAAAGTGTAATTCTGATCATTTATGTGTAATCACAGTCTTTCTCAAAATAGCTGTTCTGCAAAGTGTTTGCAAAAAAGTTGTCAAATGTGTATTGGAAACTAACTGTGTGTGAAGTTTATTAACAGAGCATTGAAGCTTTTCACACGCTGCTGAAAAGCTGCTGCTTGTCTCATTAGAGGAAGTTGTACAGTGGCTATGTGAGAGTTTGTGTTGTCACGTGCATATTCACTGACGTTTGCGATCACATAATTCAAACACAGAAATCACAAAAATACAGACAAACATGTAGTTTTCTAATAAAAAAATATTTGCTAAGGGCCTTTTCATTTAACTTGTCTCCAAACCCCTAAGCGTGAGCCCAGACACCCTTTTGAAGCGGTTCAAATCTCAAAGACTTGACTCTTTAGGAACCAGCTTTATTAAAAGCCTTTTGGGAGTCAGAATAGACAGCTCTTTTTGGTTATTTGAGTCAAATGAACTGGTTCACAGAAAAAAAAGTTGTTTTGTCATTTCAGTACAAATCCATGTACAGTATTAGGATTACTATGTTTTTTGTCACTATTCACCCCCTGCAGATCCTCTGAGTAAGTGGTGGGGGCTTAGTCACACTGTCACCTATGGCTACGTTCACACTACAGGCAAATCTGACCCAAATCCGATTTTTTTTGCCCTATCTGACCCATACCCGATTTTTTTACGAGAGTCTGAACGCAACAAATCCAATGTTTTCAAATCTGATGTTTTCAAATCCGACCCAGGCTGTTTCAGTATGTGGTTTTAAATCAGATATATATCTGATGTTTTCAAAGCGACTGCAGTCTGAACGCTCATGTGACTTACATCTGACTTTTTCAGAACACATGCTACTCATTTAATAATAATAATAATAATTTGTCACATTTGTCATCTGTGTATGTTCCCATACTTGACAGACGAAATTGGTCTTCTGCATTTAACCCAACCACCACCAGGTGGTGCAGTGAGCAGCGTAGTCGCGCTCTCGGGGGCTGGGAAAATAGATGTGCACTCATAGACACCCCAAGCCCGTGCGTGTTTGTACAGACAGAGGAGACACGCAGCTCAGAGCGGGGTGGGGGCTAGCGGGGGGGACAAGCTCTCTGTAGCTTAGAGCAGGGTGGGAGCTAGCGGGGGGACAAGCTCTCTGAACTTGCAGTGAGACCGACGCACACACCACTCGCTTGCTTTCTTCTCAGTTTTTGCCTTTAATCATTTGGATGTTTAGCTTTCCCCGATTGGAGAACAACTTCAAAATTACGAACACACACTGAAAACTGTCGCGCGCGCCCATGTTTACTTCCTCAAACACAGGGTGCTACGTCAGCAGTGTTGACAGATCTCGGGACAAAAACAAGCGACCAGCCCCATGAAAACAAGCCCAAACAAGCAACTCGCAGCCTGCGTGTCACCTCACGCAGGCTGAGACATGAGCCGTAGCGCTGATCCAAAAGAGGCGTGGAGCAGAACACAGCTGCAGCTCATTTTAAATATTTCCTCACATGTACAGCTGCACTGATCAGCACACAATGTTTTCTTCTGCGCATGCGGGTCGCTTCTGCAATGTAGAGCGTTCACACTGGAGTCATGCAGGTCTGATGCAGGTCGAATATAAAATGTAGTGTGAACGTTCACACCAAAAGATCAGATTTTTAAAAAAAAATTGGATTCAACCATTCAGACCTGCAGTGTGAACGTAGCCGGTGACAACTGATTATCACCATCAGTATCTAAGGCTGAATTGGACCAAGATTCAACACTGGGCCATTGATTGTCATATAGAGATCCAGCTGGCAGGTTATGAGCTTTGAATATATTTTATTAGTTACCCTTGTGTTTTTTATGCACTTACCTTGTGTCCTCACAACACTTGTGGTTCTATAGCAACATGTGGAAGTAACACCCTCGATCACGTCTACACAAATGTGAGGGGCGCATACAGAGCTAAGCCCCGTCCCTTGCTCGGTTCTTCTGACCATATCTCCATCCTTAAGCTAGGTTTATACTCTTGTTTTACGTCTTTTACCCCCCGTTGAGTGAACCCAGCGATGATGCAATTGCGTGTGTGTCACCGACCGCATTGAGTGTTTATACTTGGCAAGACGTGGGGGATAAATTATAATAAATCCCTCCCTCTTCCCTCCCACTGCATATCTCTGCGAGTTCCTCTCATCGGGGGTCTAGCCAGGATTTCATGAGCGGTGGTTTGTTTAAAAGAAATTGGACCTCAAAAGATGTATATGCCTCAGTGGTCCCGTGGGGAACGCGTCTGCCTTCCATTCAAAAGACACGGGTTCAATTCCCACCTGGTTCTACTTTTTATTTTTATTGAATTTATTCATTTCCAATTGTAAAAACACAAGAAAATTATTTACAAAACCACATTATAAAACAAAACAATACATGAAATGAAAGGAGGCAGAAGAAGAAAAAAATCTCATTATTTCTGCCCCTTCTTCAAACAAAATTAACAATCAATTCAAATAGCAATCGCATATATAAAAAAATATAAGATATTAAATGATTTCTCACACAAAACCATAAATTCTGAGCTTTGAACAATAATAAAATAATATTATAGTCAACCAAATCATTAAAAAAAAACTTTAGCAATTTCAATTTGTAAAACAAAGCATTTGATGGATGGCAGTAATGTTTTCTTGTAATAATTATTATGGCTCTCTTCTGTAAAATAAAAATAGGCTTTAGTTACAGTTTTGCACGCTGTACCCCAAATATCTATACGGTAAATTAAGTGCGGGAGTATAACCGTATTATATAATAAAAAATAAAAAATCAACCAAGTGAGATTTGAACTCACATCTTCTGGAGTGGCAGCGCAACACGTTACCACTAGACCACCACGGCTTGTTGCTCACAGCAGAGTTTGCTTTATTTTAAAGGCTGCATGCAGGCGCGCGCATGCTTTTGTGTACGCGCGCGTGTGCGTAAATATATATATATATATATAAATATATATGTATTGGTGTGTGTGTGTGTATGTTAGGTGCAATGCGCAAAGTGTGCTGAGGCGCACGGTTTGCGTGCGCGCGCACACACAGACAAGTTTCTCTTCAAAACTATCCATGTGTCTGTCAAAGCAAAAACAAAAAACGCCCACAAACTTTGAACCAATCACACGCTGCGAGCCGCATCGTCGGCGTCTTGCAGTTCTGCTTGGGGGCCATGTACACGACGGGCTGTCACCGGGGGATCGCAACGGGAGTGCGGCCAAAAGTTGTGCAATGTTTGCTCACTCAACGGGGGGTAAAAGACGTGCGACAGGGCGTCTTGCAGAGTATAACAAGGCCTTAAGTCAGAGCACCCCTGGCCTCACATACGACCCATGTTCACCTTTCAGTCGTCTAAAAAGAACAATTATATCATGCGCTGTCAGCTGTGACTGCCAAAACTTGTAGATGTTTCAGCCTACATGAACTCGACGTCAAATTTGAGAAAACAGAAACACGTTGCGGTAAGTTTGCCTTTATTTTTTACTTTTTTTGTGTAATGATGTCAGCTCTATTACAACAGCATGCATAACTTTAAAACTGTGTATGTTGTGACTATTGAATGTTACGTGGTGTGTTACTAAAAACGTGTTCATACTCTGAGCACACATGAGCAAAATGCTAATGTAGCTAAAAACAAACGGTTTGCTACATAATGGGATGGTTGGTGGAAGATGTACACATACTAACAGTCCCCTCAGATTTTTAAAGTCACAAACCTCCAATAAGTGTCTTAGTGGAACACAATTTGTTAAGTGTCCTTGGGTGTCCTGAAAGGCGCTTTTAAATAAAATTTTATTATTATTATTATTATTATTATTATTATTATTATTACAATTGATTCATACAGGCCTAGTAGGAAACAAACCAAAATACATAAAACGTCACAGTATTATACAATTTATCTAAAAAAATGTTCAATAGAAACAACTGGACTTAATTTGTAACAGAAGACGTTTCGCTCTTCATCCGAGGAGCTTTCTCAATTCAATTCAAAACCAGTTTTTATCAGTTACATCAAATAGCCAAAGCAAAATCTTACATTCCAAAATGGATCGGGTTTTAACACTAGCACCCCCAGATTTTTGAAATGAGTCCTACAACTACCAGAGACTGTCAAACAACAGTTTGAGGTACTTCTACCAGAGACTGTCAAACAACAGTTTGAGTACATGTAATTTGCATCCCATTAGGTGTGGCCCCCTGTCCCATGTATATGCTAAACAGGGATGATGAGTGATAGTGTGAACAATGTTGATACTCAGATGGAGAAGAAAAACCTATAATCAGTTTATTCCCAAGTGTCCTTAGTTCCACTTCTTCAACTTCTTATGGTGTGAGCACACCAAAAACGTTTTGACCTCCGAAAACGCTCCTCACGCACGGAAGTGGACGCGCTGCCCAGTGTTGTCCAAACTGTAGTGTTGCGGCGGCTTCGTTGCTGTGGCGACGGGGTGTGGGAGGAGCTTACGGTATACAGAGTCCTACGCACAGAGTCACTGCACTCCGCCAGGCGAGGAGCCTTTTATTTCCGTCTCTGTCGAGCAGACTTGACTGGTCGTGAAGGACTTGTCGCGAACACACAGCTACAATGAGTTTCTCTTCCATAGTACACGACCTCGCGGGTCTTTTCTGTGTCCCACAAACAATACGTCACATAGTGCGCGCGCCCCCTCGTTTCCGCGTCACATAGGGACTCTCCCCCTCTCTTCTCCCCTCTCTTCTCCCCCTCTCTTCTCCCCCCGACTCTCCCTGATTGGTTGACACACCAACCAATCAGGTAGAGTTGAGCGGCGTTTGAACGGCAAAATCTTCAGCATGGTGAATGCGTGCTTTGGAGGCTGAAGCCGGTTCACGTGCACGGAAAACGCTTTCCAGCACGCTCAACACGCACGCGACGTGACGCCCGACGCCAAGACGTGGCTGGAAGCGCGTCCCCCATTGACTTTGCATGTAAACTGGACGCTCCTGCCGTTGAAACGCTGTTCGGTGTGATCACACCATTAGACTGCTACACTATGATGCTCATGATGCTCCTGATTAAAAAAGGCGTCTTCTTGTAACTTTTCAGAAAAAAAGTATATTTGAATTTGTTGTTATTCAGTTATGATTGCGGTTTTGGGTTTGAAAGTATCTTTTCCTCTCTCTAAAATAAACTAAAAACATTTTGCCCTGGCAAACTGCTTTGGTTTCATATTTGATACATTACAGTACAAACTAAAATAAACAATAAGGGTTAATTGTATTTAAGTTACTTTATTTAGAAAAGTAGGCATAACATTACATTTTTAAGTCTCAAACATATACAGTATATATAACAAACAAAGCTTTGTTTTGTTTTTTGAATGTCCATGGGACCAGACTTAGCTTTTTAAAATCATTATTATTATTATTAATTCAATGATTTGGCATGTCTTTGAAAATGTAATAGGTTTATCTTAAATGTTTGATGTGTGGATTATATGTTCTTATTTTGTTTTATTTATTTATTTATTTATTTGTGAACAAAGGATCCACCCGAACAGCTTGATGAAATACACCGAGTTGGTAGATTCCAACAAGAAGCGAAAATCCTCCTCTTCTGATGAGCCACTGATGAAGAGTGTGAGAATCATCTGTGCACATGGCTTCCTCCTGCCAACACTACACCAGTTGCAAGACAAGCTGAAGAAGCTGGTATCATCTTTCAAAGTGTGTGCACCTCTCATCGATGCACTGCTGGATGGGATTCAGAAATGTTTTGCTGAGATGATGAAAGAACCTGAGCTCATTGCTGCTACTCCTACCTAAATTCAAAACAAACTGGACTACAGTTGAGAACATCTTAAAATCTGGTAAATATAAAAACATCAGTGTGTGTGTGCACATAAAACATTACAAACACCTACTATAAATAATGCACAAGTGTACAGAAGTAATTCTTTGCAAAAATGTTTTTAAAGGTCTCAACTACATAAAGGATGACTTGGACACTAACGCTGATGATGACAACAGCACAAACAGCAGCCGCTCTGATGATTAAGGCCCTGTACACAGGTAGCCTGGTGTTTGAAAAACGAATATCTGTGCATAAAAAATATCTCTGTACATACATGTTCGGATATTTAAAATGTTTATCTACACAAAACTGTTTATTTTCACCAAAGTGTTGTAATGAATATGCTGAACCCATAGGTGGCAGTGTAGTGCTGTCACAACCCTTCAACCCAGCCGCCCACAACTTCCTGTTATTTTTTGTTTTTTTTTGTTCGTTTGTGTGGACACACCGCGTCCGCGAGGTTGAACTACTTTTAAATACCGTGTTGGAGTACAAAGTTAATAAAACGCAGGAAAATGTCGACTGGGAATCATGTCAGAGCAGGTATGTTGACATTTTAGTGCTTTTCTTTAGAGCATTATGTGACGTCAGCGCCGCTCCAGCTGCCGCAGAAATATGCAAATCTCTGGTTCTGAAAGTCCACACGCAAACCCGAAAGCGGAGAATTCTCAAATCTCCACTTTGGTCGGAGTTTTTTAATTATTCGTTTATAGTTACATAAACCGGAGTTCACGTGTGGATGAAAGGCCAAACCGCATGATAAACTGTTCGGTTTTACTGATATCCGGCTACGTGTGTACAGGGCCTAAGGCCCTGTACACACGTAGCCTGGTGTTTGAAAAACGAATATTTGCACACAAAAAATATCTCTGTCCATACATGTACGAATATTTAAAATGTTTGTCTACATGTCCCGTTTTTTCACGACAGGGCCTTGTAATGAATATGCTGAACCCATAGGTGGCAGTGTAGTGCAGTCACAACCCTTCAACTCAGCCACACTTCCTGTTATTTTTTATTATTTTCTTTCGTTTGTGTGGACAGACCGTGAGGTTGAACTACTATTAAATACCGTGTTGGAGTACAAAATTAATAAAACGCAGGAAAATGTCGACTGGGAATCATGTCAGAGCAGGTAGGTTGACTTTTTAGCACATTTTTTAGAGCATTGTGTGACTGTCAGCGCCGCTCCAGCTGGAGGCGGTGGAGCAGAAAGCTCCGTTCTGAAAGTCCACACGCAGACTCGAAAGCGGAGAGTTCTCAAATCTTCACTTTGGCCGGAGTTTTGTTATTATTCGTTTATAGTTACATCAACCGGAGTTCACGTGTGGATGAAAGGCCAAACCGCATGATAAACTGTTCGGTTTTAGTGATAAACGGCTACGTGTGTACAGGGCCTAAGACTTCTTTGGATCCATTAAGACCAGAAAATCAGGAGAGCTGGAGAGGTATCTTTCCTGTCCATCTACTGGAGGTATGGATCTGTTACACTCTTTTCCTCAAATCAAGCGGTTGTCACTCAAAGTCAACACAAGGCTTCCAGCATCTGCAGCTTGTGAGAGACTCTTTAGTCATGCAGGACTCCTTTTAACTGCTAAGAGATCACAGCTTCACTGTAAAAACCTTGAGAGCCAGCTACTCTTAAAGCTTAACAGTCACATTATTGAATAATGTTTCACTGAGTTCATGTTGTCAGTTGTTCTACTGATTAAGTTCAGGAATACATACCGGTAGTCCTTTGCTTGATGTGTAGGACTGTGTTTCAGTTTATACTTAAACAGTTAGTTCTGTTTATAGGATGTCAAAATGTAAGAAAATGAGTTCCAACTGGTAGAAACAAAGTTTTGCAGAAAGTCAAGTTTATAAATACAGTATTTAGCTGAATTATTTTGGCTACAGTTGCCTTTGTGTTTATTTATTTTTTATTTATAACAATGTAAAAGATAAGTGGTTTATTTCTAAATCCTTTTGGCTAGTACTATTGCCTTTGTGTTTTTATTTATAACAATGTATGTTTAGTCTCATTAAAAGTTATGTTTCCTTGTAAATACATTTGCATGTTATAATTTAATGACACGAGATGGTACTCCGCAGTTACTCACTACTTGAGTAGGTTATAATCAAAGTACTTTATTACTTTTACTCAAGTAAATTTTTGGATGCCTACTCACTACTTTTACTTGAGTAATATTTGGTTCAAGTAACAATACTTCTACTTGAGTAAAAATTTTGAATACTCTACCCACCTCTGACACTGGGCAGATGAAATCAGCTTCACGTGAGCCTCATTACTACTTGAGTGGGTTTTCTACAAGCCGAACTGCAGCTCCAAAAGTCTTTGTTGAGATTAAAACGTTTTTTTTTTTATGTTTGGGGTGATGTACGCTCGAGTGGACAGCAGCAACTTTAAAAATGCCAGGTTTTCCTACCGGAGGCTGTTTTCGTTCACAGAAAGTCCGGTCGTCGTTGCGTCATCACATAGCAGAGTCTCTCTCGATTGGTTGCTGCGACGCTGCGAGCAGCAGGAAGCAGGAATATTCTTGCTTCCTGCTGCTCGGCTGCTCGGCTGCGGGCGTGCGTGAAAAGGGACTGCCGGGTGCTGCTGCGCTGCTTGAAATGCTGAAGACGCGCCGCGTCACGCCCCGTTGCTCCAAGATGCGCGGCCACATAGACTTTCAATGTAAAGTGGCTGCTTCGGCTGCGCGAGATGCGTTTGGTGAGGATGAGGCATTACACGTTCATTGACATGAATAATTGCTTTCAAGGAATAATCAATCCATTGTGAGCATTACACACTTTTGCAGCTTATCAACTAGGATTTGCAACTTGTCCTACTTGTTTGGAGAAATGCACTCACTTTTGTGCAAATGTTAAAGTGATATGAGAAATGCACCAAAGCAACTGAGAAAAACTGTAGACCAGATGTGCCAAACTTTTCTAGCTGTCCGGAATTGAAGCCAGCAGGACCTGGTTTATGGAAGCTGCCGTGCTGTGGTTTATGATCCAGAGTCTGTTTACTAGAGGTGTCGAAATTTATGTCACACATAATCATGATGTTTCATGCTCTATCTTTTAATATCAAAATAACTGATTACAGATAAATGTGTTACCTGTTGGAATGTGTAAATGTGTTAACTTCAGACAACGTCCCGAAGGTTTTTGTGGAAGCATCAGGACTTTAAACTTGTACAGTACTCCATATTATGGTGTGTTCCTTATAAAATCTAGTTTTAATACATGTCATTGGTGCACTCCAGGAATTGACAAGCATTAAGATACACCATGGCCAGGTTGCTAAGTCAATTACAGGGCCAAAACGGAGCATGAGAATCAAACAATAAATTGATCTACCGGTACTTCCTTCTGATGTACAAAAATAAACCCCTGATATTCTGATTACAGGAACTGCCATGTTGTATTTCTGAAGTGGGTTTGTGCTATTTTAGAAGTTGGAACACCCTAGATACCTGGACAGATGTCTCCCCCCTTTTATATTAGAGACAAAACAAAATAAAAACACACACAGACAAAACATTGGCTCATAATCCATTTTAAGAATAATTTAAATGCCAAGTTAGCCTAAAACACCTGATTCATGGGAGGACACCAAAGTGCCCAAAGAAAAGAATGTGAACTTTACACTGAAAGGCCTACAATGTAGAAATGATACAGTGTTGCTTAAATTTTATTTTAGGAGCTTCTAGGAATATATATTTGAATATGTCAGGGCTGCCACCTTATCATGGTGGAAGGGTTTGAGTGTCCCTAAGATCTGAGAAGCTATGCTGTCAGGGGGTTCATGACCTAGTAGGGTCACCCAAGACAGACAAGTCCTAGGTGAGGGACCAGACAAAGTGCAGCCCAGAGATCCCTATGATGAGGAAAATAGCTATAAACCATGTCCCCTTGCCCGGATGTGGGTCACCGGGGCCCCACTCTGGAGTCGGGCCTGGAGGTGGGGCATGCTGGCGAGCACCTGGTGGCCGGGCTTTTACCCATAGAGCTCGGCCGGCACAGCCTGCAGAGGAGACGTGGGTCCCCCTTACCATGGGCTCACCACCTGTGGGAGGGGCCAAAGGGGTCGGGTGCAATGTGGCAGAGGTGGAGGGACCCTGGCGGTCTGATCCTCAACTACAGAAGCTGGCTATTGGGATGTGGAATGAGCTGGTGTGTGAGGTTGAAAGGTTCCGGCTAGAAATAGTCGGACTCACCACAACACATGGCTCTGGCTCTGGAACCAGTTTCCTTGAGAGGGGTTGGACACTCTTCTACTCTGGAGTTGCCCCTGGTGAGAGGCGCAAAGGAGGAGTGGGCATACTTGTTGCCCCCCATCTTGGTGCCTGTACCTTGGGATTCACCCCTTTGAGCAAGAGGGTAACCTCCCTCTGCCTAATTGTGGGGGGATGGGTTCTGACTGTTGTTTGTGCTTATGCGCCAAACAGCAGTTCAGATTACCCACTGTTTTTGGAGTCCTTGGAGGGGGTACTAGAGAGTGCGCCTCCTGGGGACTCCCTTGCTGGGGGACTCAACGCTCATGTGGGTAATGACAGTGAGACTTGGAGGAGTGTGGTTGGGAAGAATGGCCCCCCTGATATGAACCCAAGTAGTGTTCTGTTATTGGACTTCTGGGCTCATCAGGGATTGTCCAAAATGAACACCATGTTCAAGCATAAGGATGTCCATATGTGCTCTTGGCACTAGGACGCCCTAGGCCACAGTTCGATGATCGACTTTGTTATCATCTCATTTGATCTGCGGCTGTATGTCCTGGACACTCGGGTGTAGAGAGGGTAGGAGCTGGCCACTACCTGGTGATGAATTGGCTCTGAATGTGGGGGAGGATGCCAGTCAGTCCTGGCAGACCCAAACATATTGTGAGGGTCTGCTGGGAACGTCTGGCAGAGTCTCCGGTGAGACAGGGCTTTAATTCCTACCTCCGGGAGAGCTTCAAACACATTCCGGGGGAGGTGGGGGACATTGAATCCGAGTGGACCATGCTTCGCACCTCTATTGTCGAGACGGCTTATCAGAGCTGTGGCCGCAAGGTTGTCGGTGCCTGTCGCGGCAGTAACCCTCAAACCCAGTGGTGGTGGTGAGGATGCTGTCAGGCTGAAGAAGGAGTCCTATCGGGCCTTTTTGACCTGTGGGACCCCGGAAGAAGCTAATGGGTAATGGCAGTCCAAGCAGCATGCAGCTCGGGTGGTCCCTAAGGCCAAAACTCAGGCATGGGAGGAGTTCGGAGAGGCCATGGAGAATGACTTCCATATGTCTTTGAGGCGATTCTGATCCACCATCCGACGTCTCGTGGGCGGGTTGGGGGGGAGGAGGAGTATGTTGCCAACACAATTTATAGTGGAGGTGTTGTGCTACTGACCTCAACTCGGGATGTTGTGGGTCGGTGGGCGGAAAACTTCGAAGACCTCCTTAATCCCACCGGCATGTCTTCCACTGAGGAAGAGGAGCCTGAGGACTTGGATTGGGAATCTCTGGTGCTGAGGTCAACAAGGTGGTTAAAAAGCTCCTTGGTGGCAGGGCCCCAGGGTTGGACGAGATTTGCCCAGAGATCCTTAAGACTCCGGATGTTGTGGGGTTGTGTCAGCTTACACAACTCTGTAATGTTGCATGTACATCAGGGGCAGTTCCCCTGGATTGGCAGACTGGGGTGGTGGTCCCCCTATTCAAAAAGAGGGACCGTAGAGTGTGTTCCAACTACAGGGGGATCACACTCTTAAGCCTCCCTGGTAAGGTCTATTCGGTGGTTCTGGAGAGGAGGGTCCATCGGATAGTTGAACCTCGGATTCAGTAGGAGCAGTGCAGTTTTCATCCTGGTCATGGAACACTGGACCAGCTCTATACCCTCAGCAGGGTCCTGGAGGGTGCGTGGGAGTTTGCCCAACCAGTCTTATATGTGCTTTGTGGACTTGGAGAAGGCGTTTGACCGCGTCGCTCGGGGAATTCTGTGGGGGGTACTCCGGGAGTATGGGGTACCAGGCCCTTTGATATGGGCTATTAGGTCCCTGTACGAACGGTGTCAGAGCTTGGTCCGCATTGCTGGCAGTAAGTCGGCTCGTTCCCTGTGAGAGTTGGACTCTGCCAAGGTTGCCCTTTGTCATCGATTCTGTTCATAACTTTTATGGACAGAAATTCTAGGCACAGCCAAGGTGTTGAGAGGATCCGTTTTGGTGGCCTTAGGATCACTTCTCTGTTTTTTGCAGATGATGTGGTCCTATTGGCTTCATCAGGTCGTGATCTACAGCTTTCGCTGGAGTGGTTCGCAGCCAAGTGTGACACAGCCGGGATGAGGATCAGCTCCTCCAAATCTGAGGCCATGGTCTTGAGCCAGAAAAGGGTAGAATGTCCTATCCGGGTTGGGGAGGAGGTCCTGCCTCCAAGTGGAGGAGTTAAAGTATCTTGGGATCTTGTTCACGAATGAGGGAAAAATGGAGCATGAGATCCTGGACGCCTCCCAGGTGAGGGGTTCTGGACACGTTCCACCGGGAGGAGACCCAGAGGAAGAACCAGGACACGCTGGAGGGATTATGTTTCTCAGCTGGCCTGGGAACGTCTTGGGATTCCCCGGAGGAGCTGGCCCAAGTGGCTGGGGAGAAGGAAGTCTGGACCTCCCAACTTAGGCTGCTAACCTTGCGACCCGACCCTGGATAAGTGGAAGAAAATGGATGGGTGGATGGATATTTCAGGGTTTGTTTGAATATTAGCATTTTTTGTTTTTCACAAACATTTAACCTCATCTTTAAATTTTACAAATAAAAAATACAGGTAGTCCTTGACTTGCGACGGAGATCCGTTCCGGTGCGGCGGTGTAAAGCGAATTTCGACGTAAGTTGGAACATACATCCAAACTGCACCTTATACATACAGTACTGTATTTTACCAGGCACACAGCCTATCCTAACACAGTACCCTACATAATTATCAAAAAACACATACATTTGGGGGAGCCATAATGAAAGGAAAAAAGAGTTAATAACCTACTGGAATGCTGGTGAAGCCGTTTCCTCCGTTCCTCCGTCCCTCCTCAGTATTCTCCATTCGTTTACATCATAAAACCACCATCCAGAAAACAGTTACTTTTCCACAGCTGCTGCCTGTCCAGCTTGGTCCAACAAGTTTTGTTTTTTGAATGTCCAAAAGACCAGACTTAGCTTTTGTAGAGATTACAGGGCAGTATTTCTCCACCGCTACGTTTAGAATGTAAAACCGGAAACCAGAAACTGCGTAACTCTGATTTTCAAAATAAATTTTCCAAAATTATTTTATTTTATTTTATTTTTTAAATGGGAGATGCGTGTCGGTTGGACCAAAGCTATTTATTTTATATGTGAATGACTTGGTAAATGTGTCAGGGCTCCTTAAATGTGTACTTTTTGCTGATGATACCACATTTTTCTGTTCAGGCGAAGATATAGAACAAATGTTGGAATTGATAAAGACAGAATTTGTCAAGATACAAACTTGGTTTAAAATTAATAAATTATCATTAAATTTAGAAAAAACTAATTACATGATATTCAGTAATAAAAAGAAAACTGTTGATGTTCCACTCAAAATTGAGGATGTTGAGATTTGTAGAGTGAATGAGGTGAAGTTTTTGGGTGTTATCATTGATGACAAACTGACATGGAAACAACACATAAATTCTGTAAGAATAAAAATAGCTAAATCGATTGCAGTACTGTACAAAGTCAGAGACCTATTGAATGATAAAGCTCTGTATTTGTTGTATAACACAATCATTGTTCCACACTTAATCTATTGTATTGATGTTTGGGGGAATGCGTGTAAAACAATCACAAAGCCTATTTTTGTATTACAGAAAAGAGCTGTAAGAATTATCACTAGAAAACATTACCGTCATCCATCAAGTACATTATTTTATCAACTGAAGTTATTGAAGTTCCATGATTTGGTAGACTATAATATTTTATCAGTTATGTATAGGGCTCAAAATAATGCATTACCTTTAAATATCCAAATGCATTTTGTTAAAAGACAAAGTTGTTATAATCTTAAGGGGACAGAGATGTTTGTAAAACCACAATTCAGAACTAGTTTGAAGGGACGTTCTACCTCAATCCAGGGAATTAGATTATGGAATGGCTTGGAGAATGTAGTTAAAAATGCCAAGTCAATGTTTACATTTAAGAAAATGATCAAAACGAATGTGTTAAAAAAAATGAAATAGCGTAATGTGTATTGTATTAGTTAGAAAATTAGAAAGAGTTAGTCATTTTGTACTGTTTGTTGAAGATTATTATTGTTTAATCTGATTGTTGGAGAAAAGGGGCAGATATAATAAGATTTATTCTTCTTTCTGCTACCTTTCATTTTTTTATATTTTGTACATTATCATTTATGGGATTGTCTTGTATTGTTTCTTTTGTAAAAAAAAATGAACAAATTTAATTTAATTTAATTTAATAACTCGAGGCCGTCATAAGTCTAGGACTACCTGTACATGTAAAAACTACACTCCACCACTTGCTCTTGTCAATGGCGTATACCTTTTTTCCTTCTCTCCTCTGCTTTGCTGCTCCATCCCATCTATGAAACTGATTCAGAGCCTCTCTCTACATATCTTCAGAACCGTAATTTTGCTATGGATCTGGTCAGTTGGTTTCTCAACACAATTGATAAAATCTTCTCAAAAATGAGAAAAGCGTCAGGTGAGTCAAACTGTCCTGACAACAAGCTG
>JBBPBX010003893.1:24687-53340 GCA_038048925.1 Garcialebias charrua | reverse complement strand
ATATATATATATTTGCATAAATGTAGAAATGTCTGCTTGTTGCTCTGTTATAAGATAAAGCATTTTAATTTGTCAGGTTATGAAACCCGCATTACTCCATACATCAATAAGGTTGGACATGGCTTGAATTTGAGCGATTCTGATTCTGATTCTTCGTTTAGATTCTGGTTCCTATTGATTCCGATTCTTTTTGTAGACGGGGTTATAAAAAGACCAGTCAATTCAATTCAATTCAGTTTATTTATATAGCGCAAATTCACAACAGAAGTCATCTCAGGGTACTGAACAGAAACAATCATATATAAAATATAATAAGTGAACAGAAATTTTCATATAAAAATTTATTTAACACTATTTATCTGAGGAGCAGACTGCTTTGAATTTAACTCCATCATGTTATAAATGAGCTACAGTAGCTAGCCAGAGTCCTTTCTGGATGAAGTAATTTGAACTACTATTTCAATTTTAATTCTATGAACTTTTTACTTTTGATTAACTTTACTATGAATTTCTCACAGGTTATTTTCAACCAGTATATAAATATCAAACTTATGAACTTCAATATTTTATTAATTTTCTGTTCACAGAGTACACTGTCACAAGAGAGCTTTATGTTTGAAAACCTCATGGAAACACATTTCCACGTTTCCAGTGTATGATGCTGCAGTCATGATACTGAGCTCCCACTGATGGGCTGTTGTTAACAACTTGTACAGTCTAGTTTAGCAGCAGGTACAGTATAAAATCAGAAACGGTTCTTGTTGAGGAAAATTATCATATATACTTCTCAGGCAGTATGTGTGAGTGTTTTTGACAGATAGTGTCTCCTGCAGTGGAGAACTTATGTTCATTGGGTGTAGAAGAAGCATGAACGCAAATATGAAAATGCAAGATCTGACAACAAAGGATAAGTCTTGTGTTGGTTCAACCACCAGCAGCAGTGTCCTCAGACAGAACAGCTGGTGGAATGTCCTGGTACATTTGCAGCCCTCTCTCCATTTGTTTCTTTGTGGACATGGAGCTGTGACATTATGTTCTGTGCCTCGTCCTCAGCAAAAAGCTCCTCCAGTGGAGACTTTCTGGACAGACTGCAGGGAGGTGGTTCCTTAACAAACAACAGGTTCATCAGTATTATCAGTAAAAGGGATTATTAAAGGCATGATCAATATTAAGATTGAAAATCTATAAAAATTTCAGTTATCATACACTTACACTCTCCTCCTCATTCTTCCTCGTTCTCAGGCCTTACCTCAGACTGCATGGTGACCCCATCATCTCCACAGGCTGCCTCTGTTGACCACAAATAACATTATTAGTATTTAGATTTCAGATTTTAATAGCAGAAAAGGACAGTTGTGCATGAATGACATTTCCCCTACTCATTCATCTTTCTCTGGATCTGCTCCCAGACACGTCATCCATCTTATGTTTGAAGTGCAGGTCAGCTCTGTAGTTACAGTGGACTTCTGCACCTTATAGTAAGATGGGATTAATTTATTTGACAAGTGGTCCATGGTAGATGGTGTGTACATGGGTTGATAGTTTTCACCATGTCCCTGCAAACAGGGCCGGATTAACAACCCCAGGGGCCCCTGGGCACCGAAGCTCACAGGGCCCCCTCCCTAACCTAACACCCATTTTACTATATATATATATATATATATATATATATATATATATATATATATATATTATGTATTGACTACTACTACTATATACTACTGTATTGACTGTATTGTATATATAATACTACTGTATTGACATCATTCAGCAGCAAATCCCATCCATCCATCCATCCATCCTTCATCAGCAAATGATGTCAAACATGAACACTTCTGAAAGAGCAGCAGCTACTGCATTGACATCAATCAGAGGCAAACCAGCAGCAAATCACATTCATCAGAAACATGTTGCAACCATGGTGACACCAGTGCCTTGGTGTGCAGTCCATGTCCACGTGCAAGAAAAACAAGTCCATGAGCTCTAAGAAAGCTCGAAGCAGCAGAAAAAGAAAAAGAATTCCCTTACTTTGATTGAAGTGTAGGTAGACAGTCTGTATGATGTTTTTCTCAAGTTCAAAGCTGGATCACATGGAACTGCTTAGCCATTGCTCAACCATGAATGATGAGCATTTGAGGCCAGGTGTGAGTTCAGGTGTTCTGTTGGGGAGGTCAGCTGCATCCACTTCTCTGCTGTTCCCTGGGACTGCCACCTTTCTTTCTCCTGAGGTGAGGTGGTCCATCAGGCTGTTTGCAGTCACACATTCCTCATACAGCTCATCCATACATGTTTAGCCTGCCAAAAGGTGTTAAAAAATTCATTAGTGACACATAGCCTAGGTTATGTAGTGATAAATAAATGGAAAAACGTGTATTGTTTATATTTATAAATTTAGCATTGTATGTAAACTACATTTTGAAATGTATTTATTAATTACCTATATGAACTGTGATTTTTTTAAAGATGGACAAGGTTGTATGTTTGCATAGTGTAAAGTAAATTTATTTATTTTTATTTTATTTATTAAAATTCATTCATTTCACTAAAACAAAGTCAACAACTCAATAAAAAATAAAAAACATACATTCAAAATAAAATGAAAGGCAGCAGATGAAGAATCTTATAATCTCTGCCCCTTTTTTACCCAAATAAGCTCACAATGATTTATCAAAGAACATAATTAATTGCATCACCAAATGTAAGATTACATCATCTTAAACAACTCAAATAAATTCTTATGTTATTTTTCATATTCCTTAAAAAAAATCACTTTTAGCAATCTCTTAAATTCACAATTATGTACTTATTTGTACGTGTCAATTGTACACTTTTGTTTATAACTATCAATAATTAAACATGGTTCACCACTACACTGGAAATTATTGAATTTTTACCTGCCAACCAGGTGAAGACTTTCAGTGATCTTCTCCACTTCTTCAAGGGTTCTCCTGGTTTTGTTGTTTTTCACGTTTCTTATGTGTCCAACTGCAGAAGCATGCTGTTTCACATCAAACTGTCCACCATGGGCTACAGAAAAAGTATGCTTGCAAACAGTACAGTTCGCTTTGTAGCCATTATCATTCACGCGTTCCAGCCACACATGACATCCTCCCGTCCATCCTACAGTAGTCTGTTAGCATGTTACCTCGTTGCTCCTCCGGTCCAGCTCCTCTGTTTCTGCCGTCTGGTGACACCAGCCACCCGTCCATCTTACAGTAAGGTCTGTTAGCATGTTACCTCGTTGCTCCTCCGGTCCAGCTCCTCTGTTTCTGCCGTCTGGTGACACCAGCCACCCGTCCATCTTACAGTAAGGTCTGTTAGCATGTTACCTCGTTGCTCCTCCGGTCCAGCTCCTCTGTTTCTGCCGTCTGGTGACACCAGCCACCCGTCCATCTTACAGTAAGGTCTGTTAGCATGTTACCTCGTTGCTCCTCCGGTCCAGCTCCTCTGTTTCTGCCGTCTGGTGACACCAGCCACCCGTCCATCTTACAGTAAGGTCTGTTAGCATGTTAGCTCGTTGCTCCTACGGTCCAGCTTCGATGTTTCTGCCGTCTGGTGACACCATTCCTTTTCCCACTCGACTCTGTATTTTTGCAGCCGTTTCTTTTTTTTCCTGGGGGGAGTAGTCAGGCTCGAAGGTGATCTATGTTCACTGTTTAAATCCCCTGAATGTTTGCCGCTTGCGTCCATCTTCAAATCCTGTTGCTGCCGTGCAGTGTTGCCAGGTGAGAAATGTAGGATTATCGTACTAGAGCCCTAAAATTATCGTATTTTGAGGGAAATTATCGTACACCCGTCAAAACCAAAATAACAAGTATGCTCTATAGTCACTCTGTTGTTGAATTGCGTCTAACAGGCACTCACAGCGTTGTGGCGTCAGTACGGTGGGAACCATAGACAATAATACGTATTAATGTCTGGTGGCAACTAAAGAGCCCGCCCCCCCGCGCTTGTTTTGTTTCATGGCGGTTTTAATTTAATAACTCAACTAAATTCTGTCTATTAAGTTTGTATTTTCAAGGAAATAATAACTTGATCTTTAGCTTTACTGATATCACTACTAAAAACATCCCTAATTGTAAATTTAATATTAATTTTATTTATTTATTTTTGTTAATGCATTCTTTCTGTTTCATACCCTGGACATCCCATAAAGACATGTTGAACCATTTCAGGGAGATTGCTGGTGCACATGTCACAAAAAAGTCCTGTTGCATGCTTTCCAATTATTTTAAGAGATTTATTAAGGTCTGTGTGTCCTATTCTAATGCGAGTAACTTCCTGTTTCTTCCTGCTTTCCTTGTATATCCTACCTTTTTTGTTGTGTAAACGTCTTCCTGTATCAGTAATGTCCCAGGTTTCCTGCCATATTTTCTTAATATATTTCTTAATTATCATTTAACATTTAACTTTATATAAATGTTCTCTCATTTTCATCACTTCTTCTTCCAGACCGGTGTCACACGAGACACAGCTCTGCTTTTTCTTCTTTTCTAACTCATGGGGCGGGCGCAGCGGGCTATTCAGCCAATCATGGCCGTTGTTCTGAGGCAAACGCACGCACGTCACTCTTTAGGTCACATTTAGAAAAGCACGATTGGCTGGAATTTCAAGATGCATTCAGGGTTCACAAAAAAACTCAGACAGACAGTTGCGGCAGGCTGATGGAAACCGATCACAACTACACATTCAAGGAACGGTCAAATTATCGTATTTTTGGCCTTTTTCGGGATTATTGATCGTACATCGTACAGAGGGTGAAATTATCGTACAAATACGATAATTATCGTACACCTGGCAATACTGCTGCCGTGTCTTCCGTAAACTGCCAAGACTGGACCAATAAGATGAGCCGGATTCTGTAGTTTCAATGACGTGTGTAAAAGGGCTGTCAGCTCATTGGTCACAGAGCTTCTTCTTCTTCTATTGTTTATTGGCGGTTGGCGAACTTATTTTAAGCACATTACCGCCACCAACCGGACTGAGTGTGTGCATTGCCGTCTGCTCCCAATCAAACACGTCATGTCAACAAACTAAAAGACACTTATGAGTTGTTTTTGAAAAACAACTTTTTTTTTTATTTGGGTTGGATGATAAGGAAAATTGAGGACAAAGCCTTGTTTTATCTACGTCTAGCGACAATAAAAAAATTAAAAAAAAAAAAAAAAAATTCTGCCAGGCTGCACTGCTCTCTGCTGGCCAGCAGAGGGCCCCCTTGAGCTGTCGGGCCCCTGGGCACTTGCCCAGGGTGCCCGTATGGAAGATCCGGCCCTGCCTGCAAACATATAAAGAAACATGTCACTGTTTCTCTAATGTTAGCTTTGGATGGACCATTAATAGCTTAGCGCTATTGTTATTGCCTAACTAACCTAAATGTTGGTGACTCCACAACTGAAAAGGAACACAATCATTTCACAATATATGCTGTAACCATTCTGTGGCACTCTTTATTCAATTATGGTAGTTGCACTGACATATTTCTCTTGGATGCTATGATGAACAGAGGAGCGCATTGTGGAGTCTGGCTAACATTATTAGCCATTTCAAGTTGTTTGTCTATGAGTTACATAGCTACATACATACATGAGCTAACATTAGCATGGTGTTTGTTTGAGTTGACCTACCACTTTACGTGGAGTATAACTTGTTAGCTACCTTTATTTTGGTATGAGATGTAGTTTATAATTTTATTTACCTGATTCTGAGGGTCAGACCCAAAGGAAGAGGTAGTAAAAATTAATCCGACGGAGTGCTTCAAAGACGGGGCACCCTGTTACTTCTACACCCTTCTTTGTATGATATAATAATAATAATAATAATAATAATGAATTCAATTTATGACGCACTTTTCATTAATGAAAATCTCAAAGTGCTAGATATAAAATTATTGCGAGTGCTGCACTGAGCCGACTGGTCATTTTAATAAAGTTAAGCCACACTTTCAATCGCGGCCGCTCACTCTCCATGTATGGGAAGACTTCTGGTGGATTCTTCTTCATTGTTTTTTGGCAGGTGGCTTCTTCTTTATTGGTGTTTGGCAGGTGGCTTCTACTTACGGTTGGCAGACTAGGCATCCAAAGTAGGAATCAAAAATAAATATTTCGAACGATTCCGGGAAAACCAGAGAGTTAGTCCCGGTTCCAATCGATTCTCGATCCTTGATGCCCAACCCTAGCTATCAAGGTTTGTTTTGAATAAAAAGCATGCAAGGATTTCCAGTAAGATTTTGCATCTGCCCCGTAGTCTTGGAGGCATGTTGCATCCTAATTTTATGCACTATTCAGCTAACAGCAGAACTCTATTATACTGGTTAAGAAAGGATATTCCTGCTCTCAGTTGGGTGACTTTGGAGAGAGCCTAAACTAGATCCAGTTCCCCATCTGCATTACTCTGTTGTCAGTTGCTTTTTAAACGGCCAATTTCAGTTCCCTTATGTTTTATGATATTTCATATCAACCCAAATGTTTAATGTTTTATTATATTTTAAATCATTTGTCAAGTTCGTGAAGGATAGGTACACAATTGTTTAGAAAACTCACATACAGACTTTATTAAAAATAATGATCTGTCATTTATTAAAGAAGTCTGTGACAGAAAAAGGAAAAAAGTAAAAACACATACAGTTGTACAAGTCACCTCAGATGTACAATACACATACAAGTCACACACACAAACAGTTTTCCTGCTAAGATCAAAGTGTCTGTTTAATCTCGCCACAGTAAAACTTAAATACACACACTTAGGCATTGACGTGTAACAAATTACAATCTCTCACCTTGACACTGAACCGGGAAGTCACACATAGTTCGGCGGGAGATATGGTCATCGATGCTCGACCGGACGTCTGGGCTAAAGACTCGCAGACAGACTTCGAATGTTTATTTCTGAGTGGCTTCATCTTATACTTTGAGGTATGTGTGTGCATATGTTGGGTGTGTGTATGTCTTTGTGCAAGCACTTTGACTTCACCTCATCTTGGGTAACACTATGTTTTGAAGTGCAAAGCGGTGTTAGGCACCGCTAAAGGCTTATCTGAAGTTTGTTAGATCTCTTACCAAGGAAGGCTACAAGATCATGTGGGAGGAAAACGAGCTTAGTTTTTCTCACATAACTCTGTGCCTGAAAAAACCTAATTGCAAATAGTTTCTTGACACTAAACTAAAATATTTACTCCAGTGATCGTGTGTGTTGCAAAAAGCATTAACTCTTAACATAAAAATTGATAAAGTTAGTCAGGAAACATTTTAATACCAAACACTCATAATTCATTCTATCCTCTGTTTTCTGTCTAATTTTGAAAAAATTTCTCCTGTCACCTCATAAGGCATGTTGAAAAGCCCTACACACCAAACTTATTATCTCATTTCTAAGACAGTGTTACAAACTAATCTAATTATATGATCCTTCCTACAAAACGAAGTACTAAAAAAAAGTAAAGGAGGGACACTGCATATTCTCTCTCTATAAGGTTAACCACATGTAAAACCTTTTCCTGTTCAACACATGTGAACACCCTGAAATTGGATAGGCAGACTTATGAAACTCAATCTATTTGTTTTGGCACCCTGGACTCATTCATTGCCCATCAGAAGGGGTCCAAGGAGAGAACAAACAGTAATTAGTTAATCAATAAGTCTTGTCATCTCAACTCCCACGAATGTACAACACATTCATACTATTTACTGTCCAGTCATACAACACTCTGTCTCTGGTTAAAACATTAATCTGTTTGTAACTCCTTTATAAGCTGTCTACACATTTGCATGTCAAAACATGATATGTTTGTAACTCAAATTATTCAGCATTCAGTCTTATCATCATTTAGTCTCAAAAACAAAATCATATTTCATCATTTCAGATAAAATAAAATAAAATAAAAAATCAATGAAAATCAGAAATGTTCACCACTCATGAAGGTCCTTCGTGGCTCCACCCTCTGGAACAGCTTGCACTAAAACATTGTTACATGTAACACCTACAATTTCACATGTAGTTTTATTCGAAGCACGTGAAAGATTGGTAAGCACTTCTTTTAGCCGTCTTTTTATTAATATCTTCTAGGTCGACCTTAGAGTTGCAATAAGGTCAAAGTACTGGAAGGTCACATTCTTTGGACACCTTCTGCTTACATAGTCACCAGCAAGACGTTTGAAGTCATCCTGTTTTCTCAACACGGTTCATTTTGTGGCAAAGACCCTAACTGTCCTCCTCAGGACACGTCTCGTCATCGAAGAGGTGTGGTCATCAGCAGTAGCACTATGGCACAGATGCACATGAACATCTATCCTCAGGTGCTTCGGACACCTAGCAGTACCATTGCACCGATGAAGCGATGACCCACCAGACACAAGCCACCACCCTCAGGCGCTTTCCTGGATTCCCCGTCGTCCTCTGCGTGTCCTGTCTGTCCCATCAGGGACAGGACACAAGCTGTAACACAAAAATGCTTTTGAGATAGAATGACAATGATTAGTCATCTCTTAGATACATTCTTTAAACCTGAAAAAAAAAATTGGAAACCCTCTTTTTTTTTTATAAGCATGAAAACCAACACTTTTTTGTACATTTTCCTTTTCAATCAATTTCTAATATCACCTGTTGACCAATTTGTCCTAATTTCTGGGGCTCGACCTGTTTAATTCATCAAAATTCTGCAAACTCTGCAAGTCTAGACACAACTTGCCTTTTCCTTTTTTCCGGCTTCACTATTCTTAACCCTTACGACCTACGTTCTCTCTCGTCCCAAACGCTCCACACATCCATCAGTCTCCACTACTCCTTTTTGAACTTCCTCTTAATCAGTGCTCTCCAAAACAAAACAAATTTTAACTGACCGTTTCTGGCCCACGAACCACATGTTGAGAACCATAATCTGCTATTTCTCCTCTACTCTCATCCTTCACACCCTGCTCCATTTCGCTCCCAACTTTTTTCCTCTCACCCGTTCCTCTCAGAGCTGATGTTTCCTCCCTGTTCTGGAGATGGGGCAGACACTGCATAGAAAAAAATAAAAAATAAAAATAAGAACCATCTCCTGACCTCCGTTCCTTCAACAACACAAATAGTTCTACACCTCTCTAAACCCCCAGCCTCCCCTCTTCAGTTTTCAACATCTCCTTTTGTTCCTCCATTATCAACTTTTAAATCTAAGTCAGACTGCTACTGTCTTACCACGTCCACCACAGGCTGACCTTTGTCTTTTTATGTTTTTACTCACAACAGAGGGAACGGAAGCTGCTGTACACATGCACATACTCCAAACATACACATGTGAGTTGCTGGTGAAGATTCTCAGTCATCCAGGACATGATAAATCAAAAAGGCATTCAATACAAGACCAACTGGACTTTATTTGTAACAGAAGACGTTTCGCTTCTCATTCGCTTCTCATCATCATCACATGTGAGTTGTTCCCTCAACCACTCTCTTTCTCTTTTTCACTCTGTTCATTTTTCCTCACGTATGCCTCTGACCTTCACCAAATACACTTCAAACTTTTGGACAAGTTCCTAGCCTGCAGGAATTGCTTCTCTTTTCCTTATCAAGCTGTGCATTCAACTATCTCTTCTCACGCGGTTGCACAGACACACACAAGCTTCGTTGCAACTCTGATTAAAGCGCTTGCTCCTCTTTTTTTTACTTCAACTGGGCTGTCAAAAAAAATAGCCAGTCTTTTTAACTTCAACTGATAAACCTGTCAAATGAATCACCTGACTTCTTCATGGCTTAATGAATTATCTCAAAACTTCCTCAGGCAAAACTCACAGCTGATCAACAAGGGTTTGTACACCCTGGCACAATCTTTTTATTTTCTGCTCTTTTTTCTTCTCTTTAAAGCTGCTTGCTCGGCAGCTGTTACGCATCTGTGTTTTCTGAACACGGCTTCAGGGCGTCCCCCAAAACGCTGGTCAGAAACGACAGGACATAAATTGCTGACAGGGGAATCACACCTCTTATCAGCTCTCAACACGGGAAATCCACCCGCTACACAAAAACACAGTTTTGCTGAAAAAAGGAATCCCACCTACTTTCAGCTCCACAGTCCAAAACATACTTTTTCCTTTTTTTTCAAACTACGTGAATTCTTTCATCTTAATCCTGCGAAGTGATGCCAATTTTTTTTAATGATATTTCAAATCAACCCAAATGTTTAATGTTTTATTATATTTTAAATCATTTGTCAAGTTCGTGAAGGATAAGTACACAATTGTTTAGAAAAACTCACACACAGACTTTATTAAAAATAATGATCTGTCATGTATTAAAGAAGTCTGTGACAGAAAAAGTAAAAAAGTAAAAACACATACAGTTGTACAAGTCACCTCAGATGTACAATAATCATACAAGTCACACACACAAACAGTTTTCCTGCTAAGATCGAAGTGTCTGTTTAATCTCGCCACAGTAAAACTTAAATACACACACTTAGGCATTGACGTGTAACAAATTACAATCTCTCACCTTGACACTGATTACAAATTACAATCTCTCACCTTGACACTGAGTCAAGTCACACACAGTTCGGCGGGAGATATGGTAATCAATGCTCAACCGGACGTCTGGACCAAAGACTCGCGGACAGACTTCGAATGTTTATTTCGGAGTGACTTCATCTTGTACTTTGAGATGTGTGTGTGCATATGTTGGATGTGTGTGTGTCTTTGTGCAAGCACTATGACTTCACCTCATCTTGGGTAACACTATGTTTTGAAGTGCAAAGCAGTGTTAGGCACCGCTAAAGGCTTATCTGAAGTTTGCTAGATCTCTTATCAAGGAAGGCTACAAGATCATGTGGGAGAACAACTAGCTTAGTTTTTCCCACATAAATCTGTACCTGAAAAAATCTAATTGCAAATAGTTTCCATCCATCCATCCATTTTCTTCCGCTTATCCGGGGTCGGGTCGCGGGGGTAGCAGCCTAAGTAGGGAGGCCCAGACTTCCCTCTCCCCAGCCACTTGGAGCAGCTCCTCTGGGGGAATCCCAAGGCTTTCCCAGGCCAGCCGAGAAACATAGTCCCTCCAGCGTATCCTGGGTCTTCCTCTGGGTCTCCTCCCGTAAGACGGAGCTTTAACTCCCACCTCCGGGAGAGCTTTGAACACGTTCCGAGGGAGGCGGGGGACATTGAGCCCGAGTGGGCCATGTTTCGCGCCTCTATTGTCGAGGCAGCTTATCGGAGTTGTGGCCGCAAGGTTGTTGGTGCCTGTCGTGGTGGCAACCCTCGAACCCGGTGGTGGACACCGGCGGTGAGGGATGCTGTCAAGCTGAAGAAGGAGTCCTATTGGGCCTTTTTGGCCTGTGGGACCCCGGAAGCAGCAGATAGGTACCGGCAGTCCAAGCGGCATGCGGCTCGGGTGGTTGCTGAGGCAAAAACTCGGGCGTGGGAGGAGTTCGGAGAGGCCATGGAGAATGACTTCCGTACGGCTTCGAGGCGATTCTGGTCCACCATCCGGCGTCTCAGGGGGGGAAAGCGGTACGCGACCAACACCATTTATGGTGGGGATGGCGTGCTGTTGACCTCAACTCGGGATGTTGTGAGTCGGTGGGCGGAATACTTCGAAGACCTCCTCAATCCTACTGGCACGTCTTCCACTGAGGAAGCGGAGCCTGGGGACTTTGGGTCGGGCTCTCCAATCTCTGGTGCTGAGGTCGCCGAGGTGGTTAAAAAGCTCCGCGGTGGCAAGGCTCCGGGGGTGGATGAGATTCGTCCTGAGTTCCTTAGGGCTCTGGATGTTGTGGGGTTGTGTTGGCTTACGCGACTCTGCAATATCGCGTGGACATCGGGGGCAGTTCCCTTGGATTGGCAGACTGGGGTGGTGGTTCCCCTATTCAAAAAGGGGGACCGTAGGGTGTGTTCCAACTATAGAGGGATCACACTCTTAAGCAACAGAATAATATGCAAATAGTTTCTTGACACTAAACTAAAATATTTACTCCAAGGATCGTGTGTGTTACAAAAAGAATTAACTCTTAACATAAAATTTGATAAAGTTAGTCAGGAAACATTTTAATACCAAACACTCATAATTCATTCCATCCTCTGTTTTCTATCTAATTTTTGAAAAAACTTCTCCTGTCACCTAATAAGGCATGTTCCAAAGCCCTATACACCAAACTTATTATCTCATTTCCAAGACAGTGTTACAAAATAATCTAATTATATGATCCTTCCTACAAAACGAAGTACTAAAAAAAGTAAAGGAGGGACATTGCATATTCTCACTATATAAGGTTGACCACATGTAAAACCTTTTCCTGTTCAACTCATGTGAACACCCTGAAATTGGATAGGCAGACTTATGAAACTCAATCTACTTGTTTTGGCACCCTGGACTCGTTCATTGCGCATCAGAAGGGGTCCAAGGAGAGAACAAACAGTAATTAGTTAATCAATAAGTCTTGTCATCTCAACTCCCACGAGTGTACAACACATTCATACTATTTACTGTCCAGTCACACAACACTCTGTCTCTGGTTAAAACATTGATCTGTTTGCAACTCCTTTATAAGCTGTCTACACATTTGCGTAGAGTATAACTTGTTAGCTATCTTTATTTTGTTATGAGATGTAGTTTATAATTTTATTTACCTGATTCTGAGGGTCAGACCCAAAGGAAGAGGTAGTAAAAATTAATCCGACGGAGTGCTTCAAAGACGGGGCACCCTGTTACTTCTACACCCTTCTTTGTATGATATAATAATAATAATAATAATAATGAATTCAATTTATGACGCACTTTTCATTAATGAAAATCTCAAAGTGCTAGATATAAAATTATTGCGAGTGCTGCACTGAGCCGACTGGTCATTTTAATAAAGTTAAGCCACACTTTCGATCGCGGCCGCTCACTCTCCATGTATGGGAAGACTTCTGGTGGATTCTTCTTCATTGTTTTTTGGCAGGTGGCTTCTTCTTTATTGGTGTTTGGCAGGCGGCTTCTACTTACGGTTGGCAGACTAGGCATCCAAAGTAGGAATCAAAAATAAATATTTCGAACGATTCCGGGAAAACCAGAGAGTTAGTCTCGGTTCCAATCGATTCTCGATCCTTGATGCCCAACCCTAGCTATCAAGGTTTGTTTTGAATAAAAAGCATGCACGGATTTCCAGTAAGATTTTGCATCTGCCCCGTAGTCTTGGAGGCATGTTGCATCCTAATTTTATGCACTATTCAGCTAACAGCAGAACTCTATTATACTGGTTAAGAAAGGATATTCCTGCTCTCAGTTGGGTGACTTTGGAGAGAGCCTAAACTAGATCAAGTTCCCCATCTGCATTACTCTGTTGTCAGTTGCTTTTTAAACGGCCAATTTCAGTTCCCTTATGTTTTATGATATTTCATATCAACCCAAATGTTTAATGTTTTATTATATTTTAAATCATTTGTCAAGTTCGTGAAGGATAGGTACACAATTGTTTAGAAAACTCACATACAGACTTTATTAAAAATAATGATCTGTCATTTATTAAAGAAGTCTGTGACAGAAAAAGGAAAAAAGTAAAAACATATACAGTTGTACAAGTCACCTCAGATGTACAATAAACATACAAGTCACACACACAAACAGTTTTCCTGCTAAGATCAAAGTGTCTGTTTAATCTCGCCACAGTAAAACTTAAATACACACACTTAGGCATTGACGTGTAACAAATTACAATCTCTCACCTTGACACTGAACCGGGAAGTCACACACAGTTCGGCGAGAGATACAGTAGACATTTCAGATAAAATAAAATAAAAAATCAATGAACATCAGATATGTTTACCACTCACGAAGGTCCTTCGTGGCTCCACTCTCTGGAACAGCTTGCACTAAAACATTGTTACATGTAACACCTGCAATTTCACATGTAGTTTTATTTGAAGCACGTGAAAGATTGGTAAGCACTTCTTTTAGCCGTCTTTTTATTCATATCTTCTAGGCCAACCTTAAAGTTGCAATAAGGTTGACGTACTGGAATGTCACATTTGTTGGACACCTTCTGCTTACATAGACACCAGCAGGACGTTTGAAGTCATCCTGTTTTCTCAACACGGTTCATTTTGTGGCAAAGACCCTAACTGTCCTCCTCAGGACACGTTTCGTCATCGAAGAGGTGTGGTCATCAGTACAGGTAGTCCCCGACTTACGAGCGCTCTTACTTACGAGGTCCTGGTCTTACGAGCATGCATCTCATTAAAAAAAATAAAAAAATACATTATTATTATTATTTTATTTTTTTTAATAAATGAATACATGTACAGTACTGGACAGTCACCAAGCACTTAGCCTATCCTAACACAGTTTTTAAAGATGAAGGAGTCAGTTGAATTGTCTCCCTTTCACATAAAGGGAGCAAGCTCCCTATGGAGCCTGCAGGGAGGAGGGAGACAATTCAACTGACTCCTTCATCTTTAAAAACTGTGTTAGGATAGGCTAAGTGCTTGGTGACTGTACAGTACTGTACATTTATCTATTTATAAATAAAAAACAATAAAAAAATAAAAATACTGTATATACTGTATATTTTTAATAAATAGATAAATGTACAGTACTGTACAGTCACCAAGCACTTAGCCTATCCTAACACAGTTTTTAAAGATGAAGGAGTCAGTTGAATTGTCTCCCTCCTCCCTGCAGGCTCCATAGGGAGCTTGCTCCCTTTATGTGAAAGGGAGACAATTCAACTTATTCCTTCATCTTTAAAAACTGTGTTAGGATAGGCTAAGTGCTTGGTGACTGTCCAGTACTGTACATGTATTCATTTATAAAAAAAAAATAAAAAAAAAAAAAAAATTAAAAAAAAAAAAAATTTTTAACACTTTTTTGTACATTTTTCCCCTTCAATCAATTTCTAATATCACCTGTTGACCAATTTGTCCTAATTTCTGGGGTTCGACCTGTTTAATTCATCAAAATTCTGCAAACTCTGCAAGTCTAGACACAACTTGCCTTTTCCTTTTTTTCTTGCTTCACTATTCTTAACCCTTACGACCTTCGTTCTCTCTCGTCCCAAACGTTCCACATATCCATCACCCTCCACTACTCCTTTTTTGAACTTCCTCTTAATCAGTGCTCTCCAAAACAAATTAAATTTTAACTGACCTTTTCTGGACCACGAACCACATGTTGAGAACCATAATCTGCTATTTCTCCTCTACTCTCATCCTTCACACCCTGCTCCATTTCGTTCCCAACTTTTTTCCTGTCACCATTTCCTCTCAGAACTTATGTTTCCTCCCTGTTCTGGAGATGGGGCAGACGTTGCATAAAAAAAACAAAAAAAACAAAAGCATCAAACAAGAACCGTCTCCTGACCTCCGTTCCTTCAACAACACAAATAGTTCTGCACCTCTCTAAACTCCCCAGGTCTCCCCTCTTCAGTTTTCAACATCTCCTTTTGTTCCTCCATTATCAACTTTTAAATCTAAGTCAGACTGCTGCTGTCTCACCATGTCCACCACAGGATGATCTTCGTCTTTTTAAGTTTTTACTCACAACAGAGGGAACGGAAGCTGCTGTACACACGCGCATACTCCAAACGCACACATGCGAGTTGTTCCCTCAACTACTCTCTTTCTCTTTTTTCACTCTGTTAATTTTTCCTCATGTGTACCTCTGACCATCAACAAATACACATCACACTTTTGGACAAGTTCCTGGCCTGCAGGAATTGCTTCTCTGTTCCTTATCAAGCTATGCATTCAACAATCTCTTCTCACGCGGCTGCACAGACATACACAAGCTTTGTTGCAACTCTGATAAAAGCGCTTGCTCCTCTTTTTTTACTTCAACTGGGCTGTCAAAAAAATCACCAGTCTTTTTAACTTCAACTGATAAACCTGTCAAATAAATCACCTGACTTCTTCAGGGCTTAATGAATTGCCTCAAAACTCCCTCAGACAAAACTCACAGCTGATCAACAAGGGTTTGTACACCCTGGCACAATCTTTTTTATTTTCTGCTCTTTCTCCTTCTCTTTAAAGCTACTTGCTCGGCAGCTGTTATTAATCTGTGTTTTCTGAACACAGCTTCAGGGTGTTCCCCAAAACGCTGGTCAGAAACGATAGGACATCAATTGCTGACAGGGGAATCACACCTCTTATCAGCTCTCAACACGGGAAATCCACCCGCTACACAAAAACCCAGTTTTGTTGAAAAAAGAAATCCCACCTACTTTCAGCTCCACAGTCCAAAACACACTTTTTCCTTTTTTTTTTCCAAACTGTGTGTATTCCTTCATCTTAATCCTGCAAAGTGACGCCAATTTTTTAATGATATTTCAAATCAACCCAAATGTTTAATGTTTTATTATATTTTAAATCATTTGTCAAGTTCGTGAAGGATAGGTACACAATTGTTTAGAAAAACTCACACACAGACTTTATTAAAAATAATGATCTGTCATTTATTAAAGAAGTCTGTGACAGAAAAAGGAAAAACTAAAAACACATACAGTTGTACAAGTCACCTCAGATGTACAATAATCATAAAAGTCACACACACAAACAGTTTTTCTGCTAAGATCAAAGTGTCTGTTTAATCTTGCCATAGTAAAACTTAAATACACACACTTAGGCATTGACGTGTAACAAATTACAATCTCTCACCTTGACACTGAACCGGGAAGTCACACACAGTTCGGCGGGAGATATGGTAATCAATGCTCGACCGGACGTCTGGGCCAAAGACTCGCGGACAGACTTCAAATGTTTATTTCTGAGTGGCTTCATCTTATACTTTGAGGTATGCGTGTACATATGTTGGGTGTGTATGTGTCTTTGTACAAGCAATATGACTTCACCTCATCTTGGGCAACACTCTGTTTTGAAGTGCAAAGCCGTGTTAGACACCGCTAAAGGCTTATCTGAAGTTTGTTAGATCTTTTACCAAGGAAGGTTACAAGATCATGTGGGAGGAAAACGAGCTCAGTTTTTCCCACATAACTCTGTGCCTGAAAAGACCTAATTGTAAATAGTTTCTTGACACTAAACTAAAATATTTACTCCAAGGATCGTGTGTGTTGCAAAAAGCATTAACTCAACATAAAAATTAATAAAGTTAGTCAGGAAACATTTTAATACCAAACACTCATACTTCACCTTATCAGTCAGGTCTCTCGGTGCAAAATAAATGCTATGGGAAATTGCGTTCCACGCGATTACCTGAAGGAATGCAATCACGCCTTTACTGTTGGGGCGTCAGCGTCACGCCAGAGTCCCCGCCCTCTGGGTACTTAAGGCGCTGACGCTTATCCTACTTTCTCTTATTGCCCTTCACCTCGCTTAAACCTGAACTCTTTTCGCGGGACTTCTCTGTATTTCATCGCTCGACCAAAGGTGAGCTGGTTCTCTACAAAGGGAATACAGAGAATTCTTCCTGTGTACTAGATAAAGCTAATCCGGCACATTTTACCTAACCTCAAAGTTTTTTCTTCTCCTCTTTCCGCGGACTGTTTCGCTTGACGGCGCTAAACTACGTCACATCGCTACCTCTGCTAATTTTATAGTAGGCTAGCCAGTGAAAGCGACGCAACGGAGGAGACGTCTCAAAAAAAAAAAGGATCTTGGAAGGACTCGCTCGTCTTATATCAAACATGCCTCCAGAGAAAGGAAAGCAAAAGACAAGACTTCCGAAAGAGACTAACAGGACGGCGAGCCCGACCTTACGCGCCTGCCCCAACGGATGCGGTTTTTCCCTCTCGGCGACGGACACCCATGAGGCCTGTCCTCTGTGCCTGGGAATGCCACATGCAAACATGGTGCTGGATACGCCCGACTCTTGCCCACATTGCATCCAGATGCTGGAGGCGGTGAGGAGGCACCGGGCGGACTTCGTCACCAAAGCTATGGGCGCTGCTGTGGCGCTAACAGACCCGGACACGACTGAGCCTCTCACTCCCACGTCGGAGCTCGAGAACATGGCTCTGGAGGACAGCACCCAGGGCGAATGGGGTGACATCCCAGATGCGATGGCTCCCATCGGGGGCTTAACAGTCGACTTCGACACTCGAGGCTTGATGAACGAGGACGAGATCTCGATTTCAGCCTCAGGTGAATTTTATGCTGATGACGCCGACGCTGAGTACGACGAACGGGGGGAGACCTCTCTCACACCCCGGTGCCTGTGTTCCCAGAGATTGACTTTTTGATCCCTACTCTGTTCGACTTGTGTCGCAGAGCAACGAACGCGCTACAGATCCCATGGCCAGAGCCTTCAGCCCGTCAACAAGTCACGAGGTTGGCAGGAAATTATTTTTACTCAAAACAGCAGTCCGCCACGAGGCAAAGAATGCCCATCTTTCCAGATTTCCTCTCGGAACTGACTCGCACCTGGACTCAACCCAGGGCTCCCATGCTGCTGCTGCCGCTCTTACAGTTCCTTGATATGGATGGAATGGATGCAACGGGCATAGCCAACGTGCCATAAAAGGAGGACACGTTGGCGTCTCACTTGGCCCCCAGGTCATCTGGGACGAAACCAACTTTGCCTAGCAAAGCCTGTCGAGCCTCGGCTTCTCTGCTCGAGAAATGCTACAGGGCTCATGGCCTCGCGGCACGCGCAATGAACGTGTCCGCCATGATACAGGTGTACCTGGCTGAAAAACTGCAGGAGCTCCAGGTAATGATGGACAGACAGGCTGCCGCTGACATGCTGGAAAAAGCATGCAGGGCAACAGACTTTGTGCATCACATGATGGGGACAGCAGCTATTGCATAAGACAGAGGCATGGCTGAGGTGGTCATCACACAACGCCATCTGTGGATGACTCTAACTGACCTCCCGGAGGGACAAAAAATTCATTTTCTGCACCACTCCATAGAGCCGCTGGGATTATTCAGAAAAGCTCTGGATCGAATTCAGACCAGGCTGGACCAGAGGCGCAAACAGGCAGAGGCTCTATTGATAGGCATCCCCAGAAAAGCCTTCGACCCCCCAAGGAGTCAGCTGGAAGCAGACAAGAGCAACCTCGACATCATTCAACCACACGTGTCCCACCGCAAAAGCGGCCGGCATACGAGGCCGAGCACCGGCGGAGACCACCACCGGACCTACCTCGGGCCGAACACGCCTGGAGTAAGAACGGATTTGTTCCCCACCAGGCGGTACGACATAGGGCCTCCTCGGCGAACCAGGACGCCAGACAGAAACGGGCCTGATGAACCAGGCCCTCTTCTTGACTTTACACAATCACCCACCCACGCGAAATGGGAAATGATCTTTTCACGTCCAGACTTTGTTTGTAACATGGTACAAAAAGCTAGTGACTTTATTTTACGCACAAATCAAGTTTTTTCTGCTGTGAGTGACATAAAGTCAAATATGTTGTTACACATAAGCACGAATAAAGCTAAAGAAAAGCCCCTCTCTGTTTCTTGACTCAAAAAAAACAACAACAAACAGAACACAGTAACATCAGCAGCACGGCCCCCTCAGTTCTTCCAGCCGACATAAAGGATGGGGCCATCATTCCCCCTCCCTCACGGCTCACGAGGTGTTAGTCTAATCAATAAACCCCAGCTGGGTACCTCGGGTCTGTCTTCAACAGACAGTGCCAGAGGCGTTGGCAAGTAGGCCAGTCAGTCCTCACAGAGACAGGTGAGGGGGGTCCCGTGTTCCAGTCCCCGCCCGTTGTAAATCACGAGGCCGGCAATACACAAATCAAACAAACCTGTGACAGAACCTGGCAGTCCACTTTCCGGGCCAGCTCCTATTCAATGGATTCCAATAAGTGACGGGGGGTTATGACAGAAGCCCACAGGCCAAAACAAGTGTCACACGTTCACAAAGGAAGTGGTGATGATACTGTAGCATGTGTAAATACTCAATGCAGAGTAGAAATGGCTCCAAGGCTAAATCAGATTCTTCTTCCCTGTAATCGAAGGGGACTGGACTTTCTGTCACCAGCCAAAAAAAACCCTACTCAACACGGAGGACTATCTCGGACAGCTTCACATCCGCCTGCTGAAACTGTCCACTTACCCTCAATGGGTGACATGCCCTGCTCAAGCAATCATTCTGCAGCGTGTGACCACATTCGTTGCACTTAATCAGTTCTACTATTAAACGAGACCCCCCCATCAGGTGGAACACAGTCTCCCGGAAGTTCATCAGGTCCCAGGGCACTGATGAGACTAGAGACCAGTGATCCAGACCCAATCATGAAGCGGGCTGGAGTCAGGAGGTCTGCTCGTATCCAGAACTTGCACCCACTCCGAACCATGACTCCCCATAAAAACAGGAAAAACAAGCGTTCTGTTCCGCTTTTGCCCGATAATGACAGCAGATTGCCTCTGCCTCCTAACACTATCGATCAGAGAGGTATGGAGGTGCATCTGCAGGAGGGCCCTCTCCCTAACTTGGTTGGCCTTCAAAGGGCCACAGAAATCAGGACCCTCGAGGAAGAGCTGGTTCCACCACCTGCTCCTCTCCAGGGACCCACCACGTCACCAGTAGGAACAGCCTCGCCGCTTATGCTGGGAGCTGTGGCAAATTTCAGCTTGATGGCTGAGAGGAACAAACTGGTGACCTCAGGCCTACCTGAGAACGTGGTAAATACCATTCAAAACGTCCGAGCTGTGTCAACACAGTCTCTCTATGCCCAGAAATAGCGTATTTTTGAAGCTTGGTGCATGGAAAGAAATATTATTTCTTATCCATGTGACTTGGTCCAGCTCCTCACCTTTCTTCAAGACCTGCTTGAGAAAAATCGTTCTTTCTCAACCATTAAGGTGTTTTTATCAGCTATTTCAGCTGACGCCTGGCGCGCACCTGCTCATAATAAGATTTATGAAGGGCATGCTGAGGAAGAGACACCCCAGTAGGATCTTGACCTCTGGATGGGATCTTACTCTGGTATTAGGGGCTCTCTGTGACCCCCCATTCGAACCACTGAGCAATATTAAGATAGATTTATTATCTTATAAGACTGTTCTGCTTCTGGCTCTGTGCTCGGTGAAACGTGTGGGTGACCTCCATGCTTTGTCCGTGCACCCAATGTGTACCAGGTTTGCCCCTAATGGGTCAAAGGTCACCCTAAGGCCCAATCCTGCATATATCCCTAAGGTCTTGACTCTGAACCCCAGAAGTCTGGACTTTGATCTGTCTTCTTTTCCTCCTGCTCCTGTCCTCACTCAGGAACAGAAAAGGCTGAAGGCTCTCTGCCCCGTGAGGACTTTAAGCACTTACATGCAGAGAACAGCTGAATGAAGGAAAACAAACCAACTGTTTGTGTGCTTTGCGGCCCTAGCTACTGGTAGGGCCCTATCAAAGCAGAGCCTCTCACACTGGGTGACTGAGGCCATAAAAAGGGCGTACAGTAGCAAAGGTCAACAGGTGCCCTCTGGAGTGTGTACCCACTCCACTTGGGCCTGGCCACCTTGTAGTCATTGTTCAAGGGTGTACCAGTGGCAGACATCTGTGCGACTGCGAACTGGAGCTCTACAAATACGTTTGCAAAGCATTACAGTTTGGACGTTACTGCGTGTGATGTCACTCAGGCTATCCTTTCTAATAGACAGTAGAAAGTGGCCTTGAGATGCCTATTGAATAAAGGCAGACGTTAACACTAGGATGCATTTTACTGAGCATTTCAAGGGCGTGAATGAATTACGTTCCCATAGCATTTATGTTGCAATGAGAGACCTGACTGATAAGGGAACTGAAAGTTATGCACCAAAACTCATGCTCCCTGAAGGAAGGGAACGAGGTGCAACATACTTGGCCCTTTTCAATGCTGAAAGCTCGGTGAAGTGCATTTTGGAGAAAGTAGGATGGGCGTCAGCGCCTTAAATACCCAGAGGGCGGGGACTCTGGCGTGACGCTGATGCCCCTGCCGTAAAGGCGTGATTGTATTCCTTCAGGTAATCGCGCGGAACGCAATTTCCCATAGCATTTATGTTGCACTTCGTTCCCTTCCTTCAGGGAACATGAGTTATGGTGCATAACTTTCAGGTTCTTTATCGTCATTTGCATTGCATGTTGTACATGAGGTGGAACAAAATTGTGTATAGGTCCAAGTTACATCCGACAACAGGAAGAGTATAAATTGTAAAAGAAACTGTAATAAGGATCAAAGAAGTAAACTAAGAAATATGCTAAACTTAAAATACAATAAAAATAAACAATACACCAAACAACAGCAGCACAAATGAGTTTGTGTGAGTAGATGAGTACGAATGAATGAATACAGCAGCATGAAATAATAACAGCATGAGATCTGCAGCAGATATCAATCAAAGTGGCATTACAGCATATTTTTTTCCATAGTGATCACAGATTCATGAGTCTAAAAGTTTCTGTGTAGAAGCTGTTCTTCAGCCTAGTGGTTCTGCACTTAATGCTCCTCAACCTCCTGCCTGAGGGGAGTGGGGCAAAAAGTATGTGTGCTGGGATGAGTGGGGTACTTCATGATGCAGGTGGCTCTCTTCCTGCATCTGGAGGTGTAGATGTCTGTGATGGTAGGGAGGCTGACTCCAACAGTCAGCACACACACACATTTCTCCTGCTGCAGTCAACTTTCAAACTTAAAATTCAAAGTATGTCACATCGTAAAAATCCTCATAATCACAAAATATAAAAGTGTTAAATTATTTTTAATTATTTTAGAACTTCAGTTGTTTCAGTGTAATTGATCAAGAAGTACATTTGTGCTCCGTGCTGCAGAGCTGAAGCTGTGTGACATCACTTTGATGTCCTGCTGCACTTCTCTTCAATGCAATTTAAATTTAAATACTGTAACATTTTAAATTAACAATCCATGCTGTATGAATGGTATATTTAAAATGTTACAGTATTTAAATTTAAATTGTTTACTTAAGGAGGGACATTGGGAGTAAGAGGTGATGAGTGTGATCACAAACTGGCACATGCCATGACAAAGTTTACTGAACTTGAACTGAACTTGAACTTGAACTACTGTATCCCTACTTGGTGGTTTTTCCCTTATCATGGGTGGGCATGGGCCCAAACACCAGTGATAAATGAGGGACTACTGTATCTAATTTGCTTAAAAAATCATAGACATGTTTTTCTTGAATGTTAGACTGTGCATTATATTAATTTTTATAATAGTTCCTAAATGTGAAGTTAATGTCTTCTGGATCTCTAAGTGTATGTTCATCTTTTACTATTGTTGTGATTGGTAATTTCCTTTCCATGTTTTTTATTGGCCATGATAATATTTTACCCGCTTTTTTGCCTTGCTTGTAAAATGTCTGATTGAGTCTGAGTAGACAAGAAATGACTCTGGAGGCTGAGAGTTTGTCATATTCTGCTCTCCAGTGTTTAAGTACTTTAATTGTGGTTCATTGGCATAATTGACTTTAAATTGTAGCTCCTCAATTTTGTCTCTCAATTGTTTTCTAATGTTTTGAGTCTTTTAATATTTATATCCTGTATAGCTTATCATATGACCTCTCAAAAATGCCTTAAATGCTTCCTATTTAATACTTGCTGTTGTTTGTATTGTTTAATTTGATAATAGAGGTCAGTTTGTTCTCCCAGGTAAATAACCAAATCTTCATCTTGCAGCTATTTGTGTTGGTGTTGCCATCTTGGAGGATCCTTTCTTAGTTTATTATCTCTATGTATCAGACAGCATGGGGCATGATCTGAAATTACTATATTGTATTATTGCAAGAGTAGTCAGATATTTTACTTTTATAGTTCTGCAGAAGTAGAAACAGATCTATGCTGGAGTTGGTTTGGAATGTACTCGAAAAGCAAGAGTGAGATCTGGACGTTAGATTTATTTCCTTGCAAATGTCCAAAAGCTTTAATTCTTTCATAAATCTGTATTGTAGCTCTACAATTATTATGTATTTGATAACACCAATGGATCTGTCTATACTTAGATTGAGTGTACAGTTTAGGTCACCTCCTATTAAATATAGTCCTTTTAAAAATGATAATGTTAAAAATAGACTATTATAGAATCTATCATCAGCATTAATTCAATTCAATTCAAGAATACTTAATTAATCCCAAAGGGAAATTATTTGTTGTTGTAACTCATCATCCTCATTTCATTAAGAGTTGTTATAGATACTGATGGCTATAGGCAGGAAGGATCTCTTGTAAAGGCCCATACATAGTTCCCATGTGACGTCACATAATGGGCATTTCCGGGTTGTCCGCCATTTTAGTTGGTGATACTTCCACTCCTGACCACTAGTAGCAGCGTAGGTTACGAGCAATGTATTTTTTTGCGGTTGTTTATTTGTAAATAATTGCAATATTTATTTCGTGTTGGGACTGGTTGTACCATTCGAGCAATTGCCAGCAATTGCCAAGCGTAAGTTTTACGTAATTCCGAAAATAAGGAAGCATGAAGGACCAGATACAGAAGCGCTCACCACTGAACGTCGGCGAGTCTGGGTGTGTCAGATTAACCGCAAGGATTTGCCATCGTCAACATCAAAAATATGCTCCGATCACTTCAGGTAAGCCAAAATTGTATGTGATTAACTTAGCGAAACTGTGTGTGTTTGAACAGTTTTTTTCATGATCTAGCTCTTCTGTTACTGTCGCTAGCTTAGCAACGCTATGCTAACATGCTAACATCCACACCGTAACACAGACAACAAAGTGCCTCGCTCGTGTTTAGTCTCGACTCTCTGTTGTTAGGAAGCTGCTTGTTAATAATGTATTTTGAACCTTTATTTACCCTGTGACATCAGGCTGACACACACGTAAACTTTTGTAGTCAGTCTGTTTGTCTGTTAGCAAAATAACTCATGGACCCACACGACAAACTGTTTCAACTGGTGCATCACAATAAAATTACAGAAACAGTAACACACACTAAAGGTAAAACTATGACATTTACAACAGTGAAATTATAATAAAATGTATAAGAACAGCATTAAAATGAAAACACAGGATAAAATATATACATGTACACAAAGTCATCTCACACAGTATGAAACGGCAGAGAGAACAGATGGGTTTCAGCAGGGACAGATTTATATGAAACTTTCTATAAACATTGGACGGACATTTACAACTGATAAGCTTTAACTCAATTTAAGGTGGCTCCTATCGCTACCTGAATATATTGGAAACAAAAATGTTTATATCACTGACAGTTTTACAGTTTTTGAGCTAAAATTTGATGTGGCAGTAACTGAGAGTTCACAGTATGTACATGCAGAGCTGAGAGTACACAGTATATAATGCTGTATGTACTGTATATACGTACACTGTGTATGTATACATACACATTATATTTCAAATAGATAATATTTGAACACTGCGACATTGTCATTGTTTTGATTTTGGTTCCCTTTTGTTTTCATGTGTGAATAAAGCATTGGGAATGTGTCTGTTCAGAAAATATTACATTAAAAAGTAATGTTTTGGGTATAACTTCCAACATTTGAATAATTGCTTCTGTTAATTTTTTTATGTTGTTCAGGACGGCTGCACACATGTACGACAGGTCAAACCCAGACTGGGCTACATTGAAGTTGACTGGTGCTCACTCCCACAAAGGCAGCTAAGGAACATCAAAGATCGGAGTCTAAGATGAACAGGTATACAAATTAATGTCACTTTTAATAATTGTAATATTAATTAAAAACGTATTGTTACTTTGATATTTGAATATTTATAAATATGTAATTTTTACCTTCCCATAGGCTCACCACCTGTGGGAGGGGCCAAAGGGGTCGGGTGCATTGTGGAATGGGTGGTGGCCGAGGGCGGGGACCCTGGCGGTCTGATCCTCGGCTACAGAAGCTGGCCATTGGGACATGGAATGTCACCTCTCTGGTGGGGAAGGAGCCTGAGCTAGTGTGTGAGGTTGAGAGGTTCCGGCTAGAAATAGTCGGACTCACCTCAACGCATGGCTCTGGCTCTGGAACCAGTTTCCTTGAGAGGGGTTGGACACTCTTCCACTCTGGAGTTGCCCCTGGTGAGAGGCGCCGAGCAGGAGTGGGCATACTTGTTGCCCCCCATCTCGGTGCCTGTACGTTGGGGTTCACCCCGGTGAACGAGAGGGTAGCCTCCCTTCGCCTACGTGTGGGGGGACGGGCTCTGACTGTTGTTTGTGCCTATGCGCCGAACGGCAGCGCAGATTACCCACCCTTTTTGGAGTCCTTGGAGGGGGTATTGGAGGGTGCGCCTCCTGGGGACTCCCTTGTTCTGCTGGGGGACTTCAACGCTCACGTGGGCAATGACAGTGAGACCTGGAGGGGTGTGGTTGGGAGGAACGGCCCCCCTGATCTGAACCCGAGTGGTGTTCTGTTGTTGGACTTCTGTGCTCGTCATGGATTGTCCATAACGAACACCATGTTCAGGCATAAGGGTGTCCATATGTGCTCTTGGCACCAGGACACCCTAGGTCGTAGTTCAATGATCGACTTTGTTGTCGTCTCATCTGATCTGCGGCCGCATGTCCTGGACACTCGGGTGAAGAGAGGGGCGGAGCTGTCAACTGACCACTACCTGGTGGTGAGTTGGCTCCGATGGTGGGGGAGGATGCCGGTCAGACCTGGCAGACCCAAACGTATTGTGAGGGTCTGCTGGGAACGTCTGGCAGAGTCTCCCGTAAGACGGAGCTTTAACTCCCACCTCCGGGAGAGCTTTGAACACGTTCCGAGGGAGGCGGGGGACATTGAGCCCGAGTGGGCCATGTTTCGCGCCTCTATTGTCGAGGCAGCTTATCGGAGTTGTGGCCGCAAGGTTGTTGGTGCCTGTCGTGGTGGCAACCCTCGAACCCGGTGGTGGACACCGGCGGTGAGGGATGCTGTCAAGCTGAAGAAGGAGTCCTATTGGGCCTTTTTGGCCTGTGGGACCCCGGAAGCAGCAGATAGGTACCGGCAGTCCAAGCGGCATGCGGCTCGGGTGGTTGCTGAGGCAAAAACTCGGGCGTGGGAGGAGTTCGGAGAGGCCATGGAGAATGACTTCCGTACGGCTTCGAGGCGATTCTGGTCCACCATCCGGCGTCTCAGGGGGGGAAAGCGGTACGCGACCAACACCATTTATGGTGGGGATGGCGTGCTGTTGACCTCAACTCGGGATGTTGTGAGTCGGTGGGCGGAATACTTCGAAGACCTCCTCAATCCTACTGGCACGTCTTCCACTGAGGAAGCGGAGCCTGGGGACTTTGGATCGGGCTCTCCAATCTCTGGTGCGGAGGTCGCCGAGGTGGTTAAAAAGCTCCGCGGTGGCAAGGCTCCGGGGGTGGATGAGATTCGTCCTGAGTTCCTTAGGGCTCTGGATGTTGTGGGGTTGTGTTGGCTTACGCGACTCTGCAATATCGCGTGGACATCGGGGGCAGTTCCCTTGGATTGGCAGACTGGGGTGGTGGTTCCCCTATTCAAAAAGGGGGACCGTAGGGTGTGTTCCAACTATAGAGGGATCACACTCTTAAGCCTCCCTGGTAAGGTCTATTCAGGGGTTCTGGAGAGGAGGGTCCGTCGGATAGTCGAACCTCGGATTCAGGAGGAGCAGTGTGGTTTTCGTCCTGGTCGTGGAACACTAGACCAGCTCTACACCCTCAACAGGGTCCTGGAGGGTGCGTGGGAGTTTGCCCAACCAGTTTACATGTGCTTTGTAGACTTGGAAAAGGCATTCGACCGCGTCCCTCGGGGGGTTCTGTGGCGGGTACTCCGGGAGTATGGGGTACCAGGCCCATTGATATGGGCTGTTAGGTCCCTGTACGACCGGTGTCAGAGCTTGGTCCGCATTGCCGGCAGTAAGTCAGGCTCGTTTCCGGTGAGAGTTGGACTCCGCCAAGGTTGCCCTTTGTCACCGATTCTGTTTATAACTTTTATGGACAGAATTTCTAGGCGCAGCCAAGGTGTTGAGAGGATCCGTTTTGGTGGCCTTAGAATCGCTTCTCTGTTTTTTGCAGATGATGTGGTCCTATTGGCTTCATCAGCTCGTGATCTACAGCTTTCACTGGAGCGGTTTGCAGCTGAATGCGATGCGGCCGGGATGAGGATCAGTTCCTCCAAATCCGAGGCCATGGTCTTGAGCCGGAAAAGGGTAGCGTGCCCTCTCCGGGTCGGGGAGGAGGTCCTGCCCCAAGTGGAGGAGTTTAAGTATCTCGGGATCTTGTTCACGAATGAGGGAAAACTGGAGCGTGAGATCGATAGGCGGATAGGTGCAGCGTCCGCAGTGAAGCGGGCGCTGTACCGGTCTGTCGTGGTGAAGAGAGAGCTGAGTCAAAAGGCAAAGCTCTCAATTTACCGATCGATCTACGTTCCCACCCTCATCTATGGTCATGAGCTTTGGGTTATGACCGAAAGAACAAGATCTCGGATACAAGCGGCTGAAATGAGTTTTCTCCGCAGGGTGGCTGGACTCTCCCTTAGAGATAGGGTGAGAAGCTCAGTCATCCGGGAGGGACTCGGAGTAGAGCCGCTGCTTCTCCACATCGAGAGGAGCCAGTTGAGGTGGCTCGGGCATCTGGTTAGGATGCCTCCTGGACGCCTCCCTGGTGAGGTGTTCCGGGCATGTCCCACCGGGAGGAGACCCAGAGGAAGACCCAGGATACGCTGGAGGGACTATGTTTCTCGGCTGGCCTGGGAACGCCTTGGGATTCCCCCAGAGGAGCTGCTCCAAGTGGCTGGGGAGAGGGAAGTCTGGGCCTCCCTACTTAGGCTGCTACCCCCGCGACCCGACCCCGGATAAGCGGAAGAAAATGGATGGATGGATGGATTTTTT
>JBBPBX010003893.1:0-10898 GCA_038048925.1 Garcialebias charrua | reverse complement strand
ATTTATACACATACACACACACACACACACACACACATATACAAGGTACAAGTTGACATTTACCAGAGTTCTTTCTGTGGCAGTCTAAATGATTTACAAACCGCTCCCGTTTCTCATGTGTTGACAAACAGTATGGGCAATGAAAGTGAGATGTGCCGTGACAAGGTAAACCACATCTGAAGATGTAGAATTCTGCAAACCAAATCAAATCAATAACGTTAACAATAGTAAATACATAATTTGTCCGGTAGGACTGGAAAGCACCTTGCATGGTAGTCTGCCGCCACCGGTTTATGAATGTGTGTAACATTCAATATATGTGTAGCACTTTGAGATTTTCAGTAATGAAAAGTGCGTTATAAATTGAATTAATTATTATTATTATTATTATTATTTGTACACATATTTATGCCAGAAACAGTCAGAGGTGTAAAGTAACCAAGTACAAATACTTTGTTACTTTACTTGAGTAGAAATTTTTGGTATTTCTACTTAAGTGGAGTAATCATTTTTCAGCCTACTTTTTACTTCTACTCCTTACATTTTAATTCAATTATGTGTACTTCCTACTTACTCCTTACTTTTTAAAAATGAAAAAAGTATTTTATTTCGATTTAACTTTGGTGGTTTAGAATTCACATTAGTTAGGACTGCATACAACTATTCAAATAAACACCATCAAAATTAGAAAATTGACAACTCTTTCACAAACATTAGTATTAATCAAATTGTGTTTTACAAACCTTTATGTTGAACCATAGCAGTATTTGCAATATGGTTCACCACCTTGTACGACTCCTTAGCAGAGTAGGAGCAAAGAGGACATCTATATGTGTCATCTTTGCTATAAGGTTGTAACATCTCCCCTTTTTGAATGTTACATACAGATACATGGATCTGCTGAAAGAAAACAAAGAATGAACTTTAAAAGTTATAAAATGGTATCTATTTTTAGGCACTATGATCGTGATTTCGCTATGCAGCACGCTACATATGCTAACATCAATCTTAGCTTAAAGGAATTACGATTTTTACTAGTTCACATAAATATATTTATTTGCTACATAACAAAAATGCTTGTAAAAAGTATAATTACCGTCTGCTGGAGTAACCCCTCGCTGTTTGCTGCAGCGAGGTGTACTTGGTCTGCTGACTTTGCCAAGTTTCCATTGTGAATCATTCCGCAAAATATTTTCATTCACGTGTCCCTTCTTCCACCTTCTACAGTACTTGCCGAAACACTGCTGACCCGCTTCTTTAAGGAATTTGTAAGTGATCATTGAAACAGCGCCCCCTTTATTTCCGGAGTGCAATGGCGCTACTTCCATATATGGTATGGCTCGTCCCTCGGGCACGATCCCGCCCCTTACTGTTTGCTGCAGCGAGGGGTTACTCGCCATACCTGTGGGTTCGAGATGGTGTAGAGGCAGGGCATCCGACTCAATACCGGAAGGTCACGGGTTCGATCCCCGGTCGGTCACGGCATGTCTCGTGTGTCCCTGGGCAAGACACTTAAAAGGGTCCCGACTTGCTCCCGGTAGGACCGTGGGAAACCGTAAGGCGGTGCCGCGGTAGTACTACCGCTACCGGAGTATGGTGTGTGTATGAATGGGTAGATGGTTGGTGCTTTGGTGTACCTCGCATTTACCAATGATTTTACCATACCTTGCTAACATGTTTACGATGCATCTACGTGTATTATTTTGGTAAAGCATTTGGGAATTACCACCTCTTTGTATTAATGCTAAATTATGTTATAATAAATGTTAATTTAACTGCTTTTAATCAAACAAACTATTAATGAAAAAAATTTAATGAACTAAGAAAAGTGTTAACTAAAAATACACTATACACTAGTACAGTAATACTAAAACAATATGCCTAACAGCAGCACGAACATGAGTGTGTGAGCAGATGAGCACGAACGAACACATCAACATGAAACAGATCAGCAGCAACATGAAACAGATCAGCAAATGCTTGTTTATTATTAAAGTAAATTGTCTTGTTGTATACTGGTAATTTGTTCATGCAAATTCTTATTACAAGTACTTAAAATACATTTTAAGAGCCTCAAACATTTATTTTTCAGTTCTACAATGCCACTGTCTACACAATCTCAAGGTGAGGATGAACAGTACGTTTTAGTGGCTACTTTGGATAATGCTCGCAGTCTCTCCAACATTCTGAAAGCCATCGGCTTTAAGGACCACGCCATCTTCACTGCAACACCCAACGGGCTGAAGGTCACTGTGGAGGACTGCAAATGTGTGCAAGCCAATGCCTTCATCCAGGTGTGTTTGTCTGCCGTTGCTTTAGAGCATGAAGAAATAACGAGTTGCGTTTAAAACCCTTTACAATAGTTGTGTTTATTCTAGGCAGATATTTTCCAAGAATTCACAATAAAAGAGGATCTGGTTGCTTTTCAAGTAAACCTCACTGTTGTGCTTGACTGCTTATATATCTTTGGAGGAAGCACGGCTGCAGGTAAAACTCCAATTAAAGGGCATGTTTAATGTTAGTTTTAGGGGCAGAAAAATAATATTTAGAGGTAATACGGTAATTTTGGTAATCCTCCCTGCTTTCCAAATTAATAGCAAGAGCCTTACAGCCACAGATCGGGGGTAAAACGCTGAGCCTTAAAAAAACGTGCGGTTTTGGAGTCACGTGACGTAGAAGGAGGAGGCGAAGTAGTCAGAAGTTGTTGTATTGTATATTGAATTGTATTGAAGCAAAAGGGCAAGCAGGATTTCACCAACAGAAGCGTCACGACCAACTCCGTGATTTGTAGTGCGCACTTCCGTCAGGAGGATTAAAACGACAGCGACCTGAACGAACACAGGATGTGCTTCAGAAGTAAGGACAAGATCAGGCTGAAATCCGCTGCAGTACCATCAGTTCACAGCAGTGGGACCGACAGAAGCGAGCAAGATCCACCGGGACCTGATGCAGCTGTAAACAACAATGGCGGCTGCCAGCTGCAGTCTCTCCGGAGCTCCATACCGTCCAGCAGCTCGTAAATTGGAAGTAGCCAGGGTATGTTTTTGAAGAACGTTTATTGGCAGAATATAATTTTATTAATTTTTTGGTTGAAATGGTTGAAAGTGGTTTAGGAGCTATAAATTACGATATACACTGAACTAAACCGAAGCAAGCTCGACACGGTTGCGTGTCTTAAAAAAATGAATAATATTACTGATGGGGATTTTAAACCCCTGTTACCTTAATAAAAACCACACAAAGATAAACAAGAGAACAGTGTTAAATCAGACAAACAACCTTGCAAGGGGGAAGGGCTTTTAATGTCCTTTGAAACTAGTTTGGTCTCAAATACATTGTCCTGCACAATTCCAAATTGTACTGGACATGACAAGCTATTTAAACAAGAAGCAGGTGGAGTTTGACAAGCTCTGACGTCTTACAGATAAAACAAACAAGTCATGGTTCTGATCCTACAAGAACATCTAATCCAAATATTGTCAAGGCTAGGAGACTGTCTTTTCTGTATCAAGGAGCAAAGTAAACAACATGTTTGTACTATCAAATATAAGTGTTTAAAGGGAACAGAGAATATTTGATATAAGTGAGCTGGGTTATAATTATTGGGTCAGAGTAATTAGTTTTAGATGATAAATATTGAACATCTCCATCATTTCATCCTCTTTATCATATATAAACTGATCATTATCAATCAGGTGAGCGGTGCGGAAAAACATCCCCTGAGGCCGAATTTCTAATTAGGGGCAAAAACTCACACCACCGTCCCGTGCCTCCACAGTAACGCCCTGACAAATTCAGGATCACATTTTTAGGATGGTTTGAGAGATATAAAGTTTTGGATAACTCTGTGGTGATGATTGTCATATTGCATGACTTATTTCAATATTTGTGAGAAATAAAGATTTTGATTTTGAGGAGAATTTTGCAATGAGTATGGTCTCACTTTATGGCTTATGTCAAAAGTTTTAAAAGGAATAATATATTTAGCAGGGATTAGTCTATTTACCCACAAAAACTAAGCTTTTTCCAAAGAAATAGAACTTTTGAGAAGAAACATATATATATAAAAAGAACTAATCTATTTGTGTTAAACAAATAAAAGAAATAAGCTATTTAATTTGTTTTAAAATAAAAAGAACCAATCTAATTTGTTTTAACCAAAGAACCAATCTAATTTGTTTTAACCAAAAAACCAATCTAATTTGTTTTAACCAAAAAACCAATCTAATTTGTTTTAACCAAAAAAGAACCAATCTAATTTGTTTTTAGCCAGAACCAATCTAATTTGTCTTAAACAATTAAATAGAACTCATACACTTTCAAAGATGTGGGAAATAATTCTCAAACACACAACAAAATAGCCCTTTATGGGCACAAAAATAAAATAAGTTTGAAACTTCTTTGATATCAACTATTGCCCAGGAAAGTAAAAACAACCGGTTTGAACTTAAAAAATGAAATAGATCAACCATTCTTCTTCACAGCATCCATCCCTTTTTTCTTTTTTTTTGTTTTTGGTGTGGGAGGGTAATTCCAGTGTCTTTCCTGGGGAGGGAGTGCCCCGTTTTCAGAACACGTTCTTTCTGTTCCTTGGGGATTTGTTTGTGGCAGAAATTGTTGGGCACAAATCCATGTCATCTGGGGGGAGGGGGGGTTCTTTGTGTGTGGAATAAGTCCAGTTTTTCATTGTTGGGTCCAAGTCCATCTCATCTGGGGGGGGGAAGTTCTTTGTGTGTGGAATAAGTTCATTTCATCCTGGGGGGGGGAGAAGAGTCTTTTTTTCTTCTGGGGGGGAGCTTTTGTTCAAGTCTTCCTCTTCTGTGAGTTTCTGTGCGAGTCTTTTTCTTCTTGGGTTTTTGTCAAAGTTCATTTTTGTTCTTTGGGGAGAGCTTTTTGTTCAAGTCTTTTCCTTCTTGGGTTTCTGTCAAAGTTCATTCTTTTCTTTGGGGAGAGCTTTTTGTTCAAGTCTTTTTCTTCTTGGGTTTCTGTCAAAGTTCATTCTTTTCTTTGGGGAAAGCTTTTTGTGCGCCTTGTGGGTGGAGGGCATCAGGCAGTTCGATGGCTTCAGTCTTGTCCAGCTGTCTGTTGTTTAGTCCATTCAGGCATGAATTGTGGGCACAGTAGCAGGTCGCAACCCTGAATTGTGTGTGGCATAGTGTAGTCAAGCCACATGTCTCGACAAAATGGGGAGCTTTGCTCTGACCAGATCCATCTCAAAATCTGGCTCAGCGATCGTTCCAAACTTCTCCTTCAGGGGAGCACCGGTCACTCAGATGTAACAGCTGCTGCTTTTTCTCTCGAGAAGATGACGTGTCCTTTCCTCCACCTGTAGGGGTCCCGTCCACCCTCGTTTGCAGCCGTCCCTAGCAGGACCTCGAGTCAAGGCGGGATTCACTGGCATCACTGGCAACTCCTCCTGAAGGAGTTCCGGAAACCTGTAGTCTTTTTGAGAGGAGAACTGGACACCAAAAAACTTGCAATTTGTCAAATAAAACTAAGGCCTTCGGATCCCATGAGCCATTTGTGGTCTGGGGAAGGTCAAACTGTGGGTTTGCCAATTGTTGGTAACTCCTTAGTGAGTCAAATCTGTTAACTTAAACTAAATTCTGTAATTGGCTATAATAATAATTGTTTCTTTAAACTTAAAATAAAATTCCATTCTTACTATCTAAAACATTTGTATTTAATGGCAAAAAACAACACAACAACAAATGATTTCATTCTTCAGTGAAAATGAGTAATCACTCACTTTGATTTGAGGTTAGTTTTTAATTAGTAAGTTGTTCGTAATTAGCATGATCATTGTAGCAGGAGACAGGAGACGATTTATACTCACTTAAAATACTTTACCTTTTTCATAGTCTGTGGAAAAAGGCTAAACATACATACAGACATAGACAGACATATACGTACAGACAGACATACATACATATAGACATACATACATATATACATATAGACGGACATACATATAGACATGCATACATATATACATATAGACGGACATACATATAGACATGCATACATATATACACATAGACGGACATACATATAGACATGCATACATATATACACATAGAATTTACAATAAAAACTGTGGTTCATGTGCTCAAAATAAGTCCAGTCTATAGTCAGAGTCAGTCGTGTTTTAAAAATATAGAACCACCACATTTCAAAATCAACCTTTCAAAACAACCTTTTGAATAGATCCAAAACTCCAGGGCGTCCCCCATCTTTTCTCTTTGGATCTGTTAAAAATACCTTTTTATCAAATGACATATACAGTGCCTGTTTATTAAACAACATATATAAAAGCAATGTGGTTTGTAGGTTTATCTGATTTATCCTACAGTACAACGTGCTTCTTAAATTATCCTTTAAATGGCTATGCTTTCGAATATAAAAATCTAAAAAGTTATTTTTTGTATAACTGATCATCTAATCAATGAATGAGCTGTTTCCTTTTATGAGCCTTCATTAATGTTATTAGTGATATATTCTTTATTATTATTAGTTATTTCTAGGAACACTTTCTCTTCCCTTTTTTTTTTTTTTTTTTTTTCCTGTCTGCTTGGCTTGTTTCTATCGTACAGCACCTTGGTTGGCCCGCGTCCGCCAAAGTGCTCTATAAATAAAGTGGTATGGTATAAATAACAATCTAAGATTTAAAGCATAAAGCTATAAAAATTGTTTTAACAATAACTTCCTTGTGGCAAACCAGACCCACCAAAACGCACTCAGTCAGTTCAAGGACAATTGCTATCCTTCCTTCAGCTCCACAAAACTTTTGCATGAATGTTTGTGGAGACACAATTTTAATCTGTAAAAGAAAATATAAACATTAACTTGTTTCAGGGTTATGAGCTGGGATCATTATCTCTGTACCATCACGAAGTTACTGGAAGTGGAAAAATAAGTCGTCAGACCCACATAATATAAACTACAAATTCTGTGGCCTTGCTCTAGCAGGCCATATCATGAGAATGTGTTACATTAAATAAAATTAAGCAGACTGCAGTTTTGAAACACGATACCAGGATTATTGACAGATCTTCACAGATCTATACGGGGGGCATGACCTTCAGCTGGACAGTTGGCGTGGTTGACTTCAAGACCTGTTCTCTTTGTCTTTCTGGAGAACCTGTTCAGCTCCCTCTTGTCACAGCATCCAGTGAGATCTTTGTTTCTGGGCGAGATCTTTGTTCATCATCGATCCATCACACCCGGACCGCATATACTGGTCATTTGTGTTTGATGACCGTGTTCTGACAGTACTTTGTGAAAGTCTTTGTGGTGTCTTTTGTTCAGAGAAAAGTCCAGTGCCCTCGTTCAGTGCCATAGGTTTTTAAGCCCCTCGAATGTTTATTTTGAGCAGGGCAGCCTGGGAGTCCAGCCTTGGTGTTCTCGGAAGTCAGCGAGCCAGTTCCGGACATGCCCTAAATATTGAATCTGATCCGATCCAATCAATAACCACAGTAGTTTGTGATTCAAAAATTCAGACGCTGCATGTGTGTTTGACATGGTCCTATCTTAATGAACTGTATGTACTACTAACTATGTGTTTTTGCAAGTGTCGTGAGGTCCAGGACTTACGTTTTCCTCTTTCCACAAACATCGCGAGGCTGCTTCTAAAATAAATAAAAAATGAGAAAATAGAAAAATGTAAAAATCCTTAACAAACCAGGTTCAAAGTAATCATGTTAATTCTATAAGCAATTACCTTGAATAGAGCCACCTCTGCAAGTCTGGTTTGCACAATGGAATTTTAAATGTACATTTACATAAAAGTGAATTTTCAACAGAGGCATCCTTTTAATCTGATCTGCATAATAGATCTAAAATCATTAATTTACGTATGAGTAAAATTGTCAATTTAACCTGAAACTAGAAATTTTACCACTTTTCAGTGGTTTACTTATCAAAAGTTATATTATTATTACTGTATACACAGCCCCAATCTGTTTGAATAAAAACAACTCTTACTGCTGTCAAAGCCTATGCATTGTATGGTCAAATGATATGTTATTCTAATTACCGTTCAAATATACCAGACCTCTTTTTGCCTCTAATGGTCATAATTTATGCGAAAACAACACCAAAATTAGGTTTTAACAGTGAAATGTGTCTTTCACTCCTGGCGAGTTGGCTGGATTCTTGTGCGTATTAAACCTACTTGCAGAAAAGTTACTTCTAATAAAGCATTTTTATTATTAATCATTACAGTCACATTATATAACTCTTAAAAGGAAACAGCACTTATAATCTACTTAACTGTGTAACAGTTCTTTAAAATTGATAAAACATTTTCAATGTATGCAAAAATCGTTTAAAAATGATGAATTTAAACTGAGCGTTTCAACTTACAATCTAGTCAAAAATTTATTTGACAAGAATATATATATATTTTTATCCTTTATAAGTGTCAAAGTTTTATCAATTTAGTTAAACTTTTAAAAGACAGAAATTACTGGCAAGTCTAAAAATAAATTTCTGCTAAATTTTTCTAAGACTTGTTATCCTAAAATGCCTAAACTTAATTTTGATCTGATTATGGTTGTTAATTTAAATTAACAGGCTTATTATAAAAGTTTAAATAGTCAATAATTGTAATTCAATGCAGTATACCGGTAATACTTTCTCTACTTCCCATTTATTTTGCATTAAATCCAAATATATTCCGCGTTTTATCAACATCCTATGCGACTGCTATAAAAACATCCAGTTCCTCTCACTTCACCTCGCAGTAACAGACCCTACTCAGAATCTGAAAACATGAACTGAACCTCTCTGGATGACCAAGATAAAACTGTTTTTGTTTCATGAATGTTACTTTTCTGTTCCCCTCAGATAATCACAGGTGTCTGTGAGCATAGTTGCCAAGTCCGCTCATCATAAGCTACTCTGGGCTCTTTGTTTTCTGTAGTCGCTTATCGTGGTTACTTGGGCTTACTTTGAACTTAAAGTCGCTTATTTGGGCTTGTTATTCATTTCACTTTATTCTTCGTCTAGTGACAAAACCACGCTAAAATTAGCTCCAATAAGTGGGGAAATATGGGGAAATAATATAATTAAAAAATGGGAGAAAAGGGCGCATACTTAGCATGGTTAGCTGTTCAATTTTTTAGTTTATTTTTACTAAGTTGTACGCAGCTTTCATGAATGTCTATTGTCGTTATTGTCAAGTGTTGTCATCACTCTTCATTTAAAATTCAGATCTCAAATGAGTCCCAGAGGTTTAATGGGGTTAATCTGTATAAATATGCAAAATGTATCTTTATTTTTTAGAGTGGCTATGTTTTTCAAAGTGTTTAGCATAATTTTTGCCGTTTGTATGCAACGTCATAATAAATGTATGTGTATACTGGTTAAAAACGGTCTTAGTTTTACACAATGGGGTGGGTTGCCAGTTGGGCTCGTTTTGGGCTTGTTTTGGGCTGGTCGTTTGCTTCTGTCGCGAGATCTGGCAACACTGTATCAAAGTTCTCATGACAACAAGGCCTCCTGAATTCTTGCCTCGTCATCATTCAGCTTTTTCGACAGAACTATTTCGATAAAAATTGGTAAGCGAATTCTCAGTTTCTTTTTGCAGAGAAAACAATTCAGAAACGTTTGGTTTCACAGTACAACGGCATTTGCACTGTCTTCGGACGGACGAAGCTTTTAGCTGGCGGCTCCGTCAGCATTAGCTTAGCTTTCATTTCCGATAAAAAACGTAATTTTTGGATTATGTAAAATCGGATCTTTCTTCGTCAGATTTTCATGATAAAAACGGATCCGTCCGCTTGGTTCAGCGAAACAATTTGGAGTCTTTCTCGCTAAAATTTTATTAAATCGGACCGCTGGTGTGGGCGCCATGCCTACTGTTAAAACGTCCTAATTTAACGTTGTTAAGCCTTTAAAACCTAAAGTATTTGGATTAGAATTTTATAAACTAGATTGATCAAATACTAAAGTCTTTTTGTCGCATTCGGCTACATGCATGATTTAAAAAAAAGTATTTAAATATTTATTTTATATTTAACCATAAGTTTTTTTAGGTCCTGTAAATCAGAGATGATTATGTAACCTTTTATAACTGTTCTTAATAGCAGGAAAAATACAATGGGAAATGTTTGCAATCAATCCTCTCTCAGTCACGTTTTAAATGGAATGCTGAAGTAAGAAAGTAATAATTTGTATATGTGTGTTCACAGATCCACCGAGAATCCTCCAAGCAAGACAATCAAATTTCTTGGTTTGTAAAATTATTTAAATAAAAATCTACTTCTCAACATCAACTTTAGTTCTCGTGCATATTTATGTTTATTTTTATTTTATTTATGTATGTTTCATTAGTACTGCCTCTCTGTTAGCACAGTACTTTTCTTGTAAGTAAATACAGTATAAATTCTCACTACATTAGGGCTTAGTGTATTACTAGTTGATGTTTCTCTTAGTTAATTCTAGATGTTATTACTGTTTTTCTCTTGCATTTGTTGTTGGATGTAACTGGGACCCCGTGTACATAATCTTGTTTTCATCACATGTACCACATGCGGTGCAAATGACAATAAAGACTCTCTGACTCTCTGACTCTGAATATGATGACAAGGTAGAAACTGTTCACTCCTCCCAGAACCTGGCGCAGAACCTTCCGGAACCGGACTTGTCGGCGCCTGCCCTGTTCGACCTGTGCCATAGGGCCGTTGATGCCCTGCAGGTCACGTGGCCGGACCCCACGCCTCGCCAACAGGCTACGAGGCTGGCGGGAAACTACTTCTATGCGAAGCAACCGACAACGTCGCAAAAAATGCCCATTTTCCCAGACTTCCTCATGGAGCTCAAATGCTCCTGGGTGGAACCCAGGGCTCCCATCATGCTACCATTGTCCCGACTCTTGGATGTCGCGGGAATGGAGG
>JBBPBX010003892.1:46010-63733 GCA_038048925.1 Garcialebias charrua | reverse complement strand
AAACAACCACAACTCAAGCACCAACAACAATATTTGCAGCACAAACAACCACAACTCCAGTACCAACAACTACAACTGCAGCACAAACAAGCACAACACAACCATCAACAACTACAACTGCAGCACAATCAATCACAACTCATGCACCAACAACTACAACTGCAGCACAAACAACCATAACTCAAGCACCAACAACTACAACTGTAGAACAAACACCCACATTTCCAGCATTAACACCTCCAAGTGCAACACAAGCAATCACAACACAACCATTAACAACTTCAACTGTAGCACAAACAACCACAACTCGAGCACCAACAACTACAATTGCAGCACAAACAACTACAACTCCAGCACCAACAACTACAACTGCAGCACAAACAAGCAAAACTCTAGCACGAACAACTAAAACTGCAGCACAAACAACCACAATACAACCATCAACAACTACAACTGCAGTACAAACAACCACAACTCCAGCACCAACAACTACAAGTGTAGCACAAACAACCACAACACAACCATCAACAACTACAAATTCAGCACAAACAACTACAACACAACCATCATCAACTACAACTGCAACACAAACAACCACAACTCAAGCAACAACAACAACTACAACTGCAGCACAAACAACCACAACTCAAGCACCAACAACTACAACTGCAGCACAAACAAGCACAACACAACCATCAACAACTACAACTGCAGCACAAACAATCACAACTCAATCACCAACAACTACAAGTGTAGCACAAACGACCACAACTCAAGCACCAACAACTACATTTACAGCACAAACAACCACAACTGCAGCACCAACAACTACAAGTGCAACACAAACAACCACCACAAAACCATCAACAACTACAACTGCAACACAAACCACCACAACTCAAGCACCAACGACTACAACTGTAGCACAAACAACCACAACTCAAGCTCCAACAACTACAACTTTAGCACAAACCACCACAACTCAAGTACCAACAACTTTAGCACCAACAAGCACAACACAACCATTAACAACTACAAATTTAGTACAAGCAATCACAACTCAAGCACCAACAACTACAAGTGTAGCACAAACAACCACAACTCAAGCAACAACAACTACAACGTTAGCACAAACCACCACAACTCAAGCACCAACATCTACAACTTTAGCACCAACAACCACCACACAACTATCAACAACTACAACTTTAGCACAAACAACCACAACTCAAACACCAACAACTACAACTGTAGCACAAACAACTACAACTCGCGCACCAACAAATACAGCACAAACAACCACAATACAACCATCAACAACTACAACTGCAACACAAACCACCACAACTCTAGCACCAACAACTACAACTGCAGTACAAACAACAACAACTCAAGCACCAACAACTACAACTGTAGAGCAAACGACCACAACTAAAGCACCAACAACTACATTTGTAGCACAAACAACCACAACTCCAGCACCAACAACTACAACTGCAGCACAAACAACCACAACTCAAGCACAAACAACTACAACTGCATCAATAACAACCACAACTCAAGCCCCAACAACTACAACTGTAGCACAAACAACCACAACTCCAACACCAACAACTACAGTTGTAGGTTTTGGTGCTGGAGTTGCACAAACAACCACAACTCAAGCACAAACAACCACAACACAAACATCAACAACTACAAATGTAGCACAAACAACCACAACTCAAGCACCAATAACTACAACTGTAGCACAAACAACCACAACTCAAGCACTAACATCTACAATTGCAGCACAAACAACCACAACTCAAGCACCAACATCTACAACTGCTACACAAACAACCACAACTCAAGCACCAACAACCACAACTGTAGAACAAACACCCACAACACAACCATCAACAACTACATCTTCAGCACAAACAACCACAACACAACCATCAACAACTACAACTGTAGCACAAACAACCACAACTCAAGCACCAACAACTACAACTGCAGCACAAACAACCACAACTCCAACACAAACAACTACAATTGCAGCACAAACAACCACAACTCAAACACCAACAACTACAACTGTAGAACAAACACCCACATTTCCAGCTTTAACAACTCCAAGTGCAACACAAAGAATCACAACACGACCATCAACAACTTCAACTGCAACACAAAAAAACACAACTCCAGCACCAACAACTACAAGTGTATCACAAACAACCACAACACAATCATCAACAACTACAACTGCAACACAAATCACTGCAACTCAAGCACCAATAACTACAACTGTGGAACAAACAACCACAACACAACCATCAACAACTTCAATTGCAGCACAAACAACCACAACTCCAGCACCAACAACTACAAGTGCATCAAAAATAACCACAACACAACCATCAACAACTACAACTGCAACACAAACCACCACAACTCAAGCACCAACAACTACAACTGCAGCACAAACAACCACAACTCAAGCACCAACAACTACAACTTTAGCACAAACCACCACAACTCAAGTACCAACAACTTTAGCACCAACAAGCACAACACAACCATCAACAACTACAACTTTAGTACAAGCAATCACAACTCAAGCACCAACAACTACAACTGTAGCACGAACGACCACAACTCAAGCACCAACAACTACATTTGCAACACAAACAACCACAACTGCAGCACCAACAACTACAACTGCAGCACAAACAAGCACAACACAACCATCAACAACTACAAATTCAGCACAAACAACTACAACACAACCATCATCAACTACAACTGCAGCACAAACAACCACAACTCAAGCACCAACAACTACAACTTTAGCACAAACCACCACAACTCAAGTACCAACAACTTTAGCACCAACAAGCACAACACAACCATCAACAACTACAACTTTAGTACAAGCAATCACAACTCAAGCACCAACAACTACAACTGTAGCACGAACGACCACAACTCAAGCACCAACAACTACATTTGCAACACAAACAACCACAACTGCAGCACCAACAACTACAACTGCAGCACAAACAAGCAAAACACAACCATCAACAACTACAACTGTAGCACAAACAATCACTACTCGAGCACCAAAAATTACAACTACAGCACAAACAACCACAACTCCAGCACCAACAACTACAAGTGTAGCACAAATAACCACAACACAACCATCAACAACTACAACTGCAACACAAACCACCACAACTCAAGCACCAACAACTACAACTGCAGCACAAACAACCATAACTCAAGCACAAACAGCTACAACTTTAGCACAAACAACCACAACACAACCATCAACAACTACAACTGCAGCACAAACAATCACAACTCAAGCACCAACAACTACAACAGTAGCACAAACAACCACAACACAACCATCAACAACTGCAACTGCAACACAATCCACCACAACTCAAGCAACAAAAACTACAACTGCATCACAAACAACCACCACTCAAGCATCAATAACTACAACTGCAGCACAAACAACCACAACTCCAGCACCAACAACTACAAGTGTAGCACAAACAACCACAACACAACCATCAACAACTACAACTGCAACACAAACCACTGCAACTCAAGCACCAACAACTACAACTGCAGCACAAACAACCACAACTCAAGCACCAACAACTACAACTGTAGACCAGACACCCACATTTCCAACATTAACACCTCCAAGTGCAACACAAGCAATCACAACACAACCATCAACAACTTCAACTGTAGCACAAACAACCACAACTCAAGCACCAACAACTACATTTGCAGAACTAACAACCACAACTCCAACATCAACAACTAAAACTGTAGCACAAACAAGCACAACACAACCATCAACAACTACAACTGCAGCACAATCAATCACAACTCAAGCACCAACAACTACAACTGCAGCACAAACGACCACGACTCAAGCACCAACAACTACATTTGCATCACAAACAACCACAACTCAAGCAGGAACAACTACAACTGTAGCACAAACAACCACAACCGCAGCACAAACAACCACAATACAACCATCAACAACTACAACTGCAGTACAAACAACCACCACTCCAGCACCAACAACTACAAGTGTAGCACAAACAACCACAACACAACCATCAACAGCTACAACTGCAACACAAACCACCACAGCTCAAGCACCTACAACTACAACTGCAGCACAAACAACCACAACTCAAGCACCAACATCTACAACTGCAACACAAACAACCACAACTCAAGCACCAACAACTATAGCACAAACAACCACAAAACAACCATCTACAACTACAACTGCAGCACAAACAACCATAACTCCAACACCAACAACTACAACTGCAGCACAAACCACCACAACTCTAGCAGCAACAACTACAATTGCAGCACAAACAACCACAACTCAAGCACCAACAACTACAACTGTAGAACAAACACCCACATTTCCATCATTAACACCTCCAAGTGCAACACAGGCAATCACAACACAACCATCAACAACTTCAACTGCAGCACAAAAAACCACAACTCCAGCACCAACAACTACAAGTGTAGCACAAACAACCACAACACAACCATCAACAACTACAACTGCAACACAAACCACTGTAACTCAAGCACCAACAACTACAACTGCAGCACAAACAACCACAACACAACCATCAACAACTTCAACTGCAGCACAAACAACCACAACTCCAGAACCAACAACTACAAGTGCAGCACAAACAACCACAACACAACCATCAACAACTACAACTGCAACACAAACCACCACAACTCAAGAACCAACAACTACAACATCAGCACAAACAAGCACAACTCAAGCACCAACAACTACAACTACAGCACAAACAAGCACATCACAACCATCAACAACTGCAACTGCTGCACAAACAACCATAGCTCCAACACCAACAATTACAACTGCAGCACAAACACCTACATTTACAGCACTAACACCATCAAGTGCAACACAAGCAATCACAACACAACCATCAACAACTTCAACTGCAGCACAAAAAACCACAACTCCAGCACCAACAACTACAAGTGTAGCACAAACAACCACAACACAACCAACAACAACTACAACTGCAACACAAACCACTGCAACTCTAGCACCAACAACTACAACTGCAGTACAAACAACCACAACTCAAGCACCAACAACTATATTTGCAGCACAAACAACCACAACTCCAGTACCAACAACTACAACTGCAGCACAAACAAGCACAACACAACCATCAACAACTACAACTGCAGCACAATCAATCACAACTCATGCACCAACAACTACAACTGCAGCACAAACAACCATAACTCAAGCACCTACAACTACAACTGTAGAACAAACACCCACATTTCCAGCATTAACACCTCCAAGTGCAACACAAGCAATCACAACACAAACATTAACAACTTCAACTGTAGCACAAACAACCACAACTCAAGCACCAACCACTACATTTGCAGCACAAACAACCACAACTCCAGCACCAACAACTACAACTGCAGCACAAACAACCACAATACAACCATCAACAACTACAACTGCAGTACAAACAACCACAACTCCAGCACCAACAACTACAAGTGTAGCACAAACAACCACAACACAACCATCAACAACTACAAATTCAGCACAAACAACTACAACACAACCATCATCAACTACAACTGCAACACAAACAACCACAACTCAAGCAACAACAACAACTACAACTGCAGCACAAACAACCACAACTCAAGCACCAACAACTACAACTGCAGCACAAACAAGCACAACACAACCATCAACAACTACAACTGCAGCACAAACAATCACAACTCAATCACCAACAACTACAAGTGTAGCACAAACGACCACAACTCAAGCACAAACAACTACATTTACAGCACAAACAACCACAACTGCAGCGCCAACAACTACAACTGCAACACAAACAAGCACAACACAACCATCAACAACTACAACTGTAACACAAACAACCACAACACAACCATCAACAACTACAACTGCAGCACAAACAACCACAACTCCAGCACCAACAACTACAAGTGCAACACAAACAACCACCACAAAACCATCAACAACTACAACTGCAACACAAACCACCACAACTCAAGAACCAACGACAACAACTGTAGCACAAACAACCACAACTCAAGCACCAACAACTACAACTTTACCACAAACCACCACAACTCAAGCACCAACATCTACAACTTTAGCACCAACAACCACCACACAACTATCAACAACTACAACTTTAGCACAAACAACCACAACTCAAGCACCAACAACTACAACTGTAGCACAAACAACTACAACTCACGCACAAACAAATACAGCACAAACAACTACAATACAACAATCAACAACTACAACTGTAGCACAAACAAATACAACTCCAGCACCAACAACTACAACTGCAACACAAACCACCACAACTCTAGCACCAACAACTACAACTGCAGTACAAACAACCACAACTCAAGCACCAACAACTACAACTGTAGAGCAAACGACCACAACTAAAGCACCAACAACTACATTTGTAGCACAAACAACCACAACTCCAGCACCAACAACTACAACTGTAGCACAAACAACCACAACACAACCATCAACAACTCCAGCACCAACAACTACAAGTGTAGCACAAACAACCACAACAAAACCATCAACAACTACAACTGCAACAAAAACCACCACAACTCAAGCACCAACAACTACAACTGCAGCACATACAACCACAACTCAAGCACCAACAACAGCAACTTTAGCACAAACCACCACAACTCAAGCACCAACAACCACAACACAACCATCAACAACTACAACCGCAGCACAAACAACCACAACTCAAGCACGAACAACTACAATTGCAGCACAAACAACCACAACTCAAGCACCAACAACTACAGCACAAAAATCCACAACACAACCATCAACAACTACAACTGCAGTACAAGCAACCACAACTCAAGCACCAACAACTACAACTGTAGACCAGACACCCACATTTCCAACATTAACACCTCCAAGTGCAACACAAGCAATCACAACACAACCATCAACAACTTCAACTGTAGCACAAACAACCACAACTCAAGCACCAACAACTACATTTGCAGAACTAACAACCACAACTCCAACATCAACAACTAAAACTGTAGCACAAACAAGCACAACACAACCATCAACAACTACAACTGCAGCACAATCAATCACAACTCAAGCACCAACAACTACAACTGCAGCACAAACGACCACGACTCAAGCACCAACAACTACATTTGCATCACAAACAACCACAACTCAAGCAGGAACAACTACAACTGTAGCACAAACAACCACAACCGCAGCACAAACAACCACAATACAACCATCAACAACTACAACTGCAGTACAAACAACCACCACTCCAGCACCAACAACTACAAGTGTAGCACAAACAACCACAACACAACCATCAACAGCTACAACTGCAACACAAACCACCACAGCTCAAGCACCTACAACTGCAGCACAAACAACCACAACTCAAGCACCAACATCTACAACTGCAACACAAACAACCACAACTCAAGCAGCAACAACTATAGCACAAACAACCACAAAACAACCATCTACAACTACAACTGCAGCACAAACAACCATAACTCCAACACCAACAACTACAACTGCAGCACAAACCACCACAACTCTAGCAGCAACAACTACAATTGCAGCACAAACAACCACAACTCAAGCACCAACAACTACAACTGTAGAACAAACACCCACATTTCCATCATTAACACCTCCAAGTGCAACACAGGCAATCACAACACAACCATCAACAACTTCAACTGCAGCACAAAAAACCACAACTCCAGCACCAACAACTACAAGTGTAGCACAAACAACCACAACACAACCATCAACAACTACAACTGCAACACAAACCACTGTAACTCAAGCACCAACAACTACAACTGCAGCACAAACAACCACAACACAACCATCAACAACTTCAACTGCAGCACAAACAACCACAACTCCAGAACCAACAACTACAAGTGCAGCACAAACAACCACAACACAACCATCAACAACTACAACTGCAACACAAACCACCACAACTCAAGAACCAACAACTACAACATCAGCACAAACAAGCACAACTCAAGCACCAACAACTACAACTACAGCACAAACAAGCACATCACAACCATCAACAACTGCAACTGCCGCACAAACAACCATAGCTCCAACACCAACAATTACAACTGCAGCACAAACACCTACATTTACAGCACTAACACCATCAAGTGCAACACAAGCAATCACAACACAACCATCAACAACTTCAACTGCAGCACAAAAAACCACAACTCCAGCACCAACAACTACAAGTGTAGCACAAACAACCACAACACAACCAACAACAACTACAACTGCAACACAAACCACTGCAACTCTAGCACCAACAACTACAACTGCAGTACAAACAACCACAACTCAAGCACCAACAACTATATTTGCAGCACAAACAACCACAACTCCAGTACCAACAACTACAACTGCAGCACAAACAAGCACAACACAACCATCAACAACTACAACTGCAGCACAATCAATCACAACTCATGCACCAACAACTACAACTGCAGCACAAACAACCATAACTCAAGCACCTACAACTACAACTGTAGAACAAACACCCACATTTCCAGCATTAACACCTCCAAGTGCAACACAAGCAATCACAACACAAACATTAACAACTTCAACTGTAGCACAAACAACCACAACTCAAGCACCAACCACTACATTTGCAGCACAAACAACCACAACTCCAGCACCAACAACTACAACTGCAGCACAAACAAGCACAACTCTAGCACGAACAACTACAACTGCAGCACAAACAACCACAATACAACCATCAACAACTACAACTGCAGTACAAACAACCACAACTCCAGCACCAACAACTACAAGTGTAGCACAAACAACCACAACACAACCATCAACAACTACAAATTCAGCACAAACAACTACAACACAACCATCATCAACTACAACTGCAACACAAACAACCACAACTCAAGCAACAACAACAACTACAACTGCAGCACAAACAACCACAACTCAAGCACCAACAACTACAACTGCAGCACAAACAAGCACAACACAACCATCAACAACTACAACTGCAGCACAAACAATCACAACTCAATCACCAACAACTACAAGTGTAGCACAAACGACCACAACTCAAGCACAAACAACTACATTTACAGCACAAACAACCACAACTGCAGCGCCAACAACTACAACTGCAACACAAACAAGCACAACACAACCATCAACAACTACAACTGTAACACAAACAACCACAACACAACCATCAACAACTACAACTGCAGCACAAACAACCACAACTCCAGCACCAACAACTACAAGTGCAACACAAACAACCACCACAAAACCATCAACAACTACAACTGCAACACAAACCACCACAACTCAAGAACCAACGACAACAACTGTAGCACAAACAACCACAACTCAAGCACCAACAACTACAACTTTACCACAAACCACCACAACTCAAGCACCAACATCTACAACTTTAGCACCAACAACCACCACACAACTATCAACAACTACAACTTTAGCACAAACAACCACAACTCAAGCACCAACAACTACAACTGTAGCACAAACAACTACAACTCACGCACAAACAAATACAGCACAAACAACTACAATACAACAATCAACAACTACAACTGTAGCACAAACAAATACAACTCCAGCACCAACAACTACAACTGCAACACAAACCACCACAACTCTAGCACCAACAACTACAACTGCAGTACAAACAACCACAACTCAAGCACCAACAACTACAACTGTAGAGCAAACGACCACAACTAAAGCACCAACAACTACATTTGTAGCACAAACAACCACAACTCCAGCACCAACAACTACAACTGTAGCACAAACAACCACAACACAACCATCAACAACTCCAGCACCAACAACTACAAGTGTAGCACAAACAACCACAACAAAACCATCAACAACTACAACTGCAACAAAAACCACCACAACTCAAGCACCAACAACTACAACTGCAGCACATACAACCACAACTCAAGCACCAACAACAGCAACTTTAGCACAAACCACCACAACTCAAGCACCAACAACCACAACACAACCATCAACAACTACAACCGCAGCACAAACAACCACAACTCAAGCACGAACAACTACAATTGCAGCACAAACAACCACAACTCAAGCACCAACAACTACAGCACAAAAATCCACAACACAACCATCAACAACTACAACTGCAGCACAATCAATCACAACTCATGCACCAACAACTACAACTGCAGCACAAACAACCATAACTCAAGCACCTACAACTACAACTGTAGAACAAACACCCACATTTCCAGCATTAACACCTCCAAGTGCAACACAAGCAATCACAACACAAACATTAACAACTTCAACTGTAGCACAAACAACCACAACTCAAGCACCAACCACTACATTTGCAGCACAAACAACCACAACTCCAGCACCAACAACTACAACTGCAGCACAAACAAGCACAACTCTAGCACGAACAACTACAACTGCAGCACAAACAACCACAATACAACCATCAACAACTACAACTGCAGTACAAACAACCACAACTCCAGCACCAACAACTACAAGTGTAGCACAAACAACCACAACACAACCATCAACAACTACAAATTCAGCACAAACAACTACAACACAACCATCATCAACTACAACTGCAACACAAACAACCACAACTCAAGCAACAACAACAACTACAACTGCAGCACAAACAACCACAACTCAAGCACCAACAACTACAACTGCAGCACAAACAAGCACAACACAACCATCAACAACTACAACTGCAGCACAAACAATCACAACTCAATCACCAACAACTACAAGTGTAGCACAAACGACCACAACTCAAGCACAAACAACTACATTTACAGCACAAACAACCACAACTGCAGCGCCAACAACTACAACTGCAACACAAACAAGCACAACACAACCATCAACAACTACAACTGTAACACAAACAACCACAACACAACCATCAACAACTACAACTGCAGCACAAACAACCACAACTCCAGCACCAACAACTACAAGTGCAACACAAACAACCACCACAAAACCATCAACAACTACAACTGCAACACAAACCACCACAACTCAAGAACCAACGACAACAACTGTAGCACAAACAACCACAACTCAAGCACCAACAACTACAACTTTACCACAAACCACCACAACTCAAGCACCAACATCTACAACTTTAGCACCAACAACCACCACACAACTATCAACAACTACAACTTTAGCACAAACAACCACAACTCAAGCACCAACAACTACAACTGTAGCACAAACAACTACAACTCACGCACAAACAAATACAGCACAAACAACTACAATACAACAATCAACAACTACAACTGTAGCACAAACAAATACAACTCCAGCACCAACAACTACAACTGCAACACAAACCACCACAACTCTAGCACCAACAACTACAACTGCAGTACAAACAACCACAACTCAAGCACCAACAACTACAACTGTAGAGCAAACGACCACAACTAAAGCACCAACAACTACATTTGTAGCACAAACAACCACAACTCCAGCACCAACAACTACAACTGTAGCACAAACAACCACAACACAACCATCAACAACTCCAGCACCAACAACTACAAGTGTAGCACAAACAACCACAACAAAACCATCAACAACTACAACTGCAACAAAAACCACCACAACTCAAGCACCAACAACTACAACTGCAGCACATACAACCACAACTCAAGCACCAACAACAGCAACTTTAGCACAAACCACCACAACTCAAGCACCAACAACCACAACACAACCATCAACAACTACAACCGCAGCACAAACAACCACAACTCAAGCACGAACAACTACAATTGCAGCACAAACAACCACAACTCAAGCACCAACAACTACAGCACAAAAATCCACAACACAACCATCAACAACTACAACTGCAGTACAAGCAACCACAACTCAAGCACCAACAACTACAACTGCAGCACAAACAACCATAACTCAAGCAACAACAACTGCAGCAAAAAAATCCATTACTCTAGCACCAACAACTACAAGTGCAGCACAAACAAGCACAACACAACCATCAACAACTACAACTGCTGCACGAACAACAACAACTCCAGCACCAACAACTACAAGTGCAGCACAAACAACCACAACACAACCATTAACAACTACAACTGCAGCACAAACAACCACAACTCAATCACAAACAACTAGAACTGAAGCACAAACAACCAAAACTCCAGCACCAACAACTACAACTGCAGCACAAACAACCACGACACAACCATCAACATCTACATCTGCAGTACAAACAACCACAATTCAAGCACCGACAACTACAGCTGCAACACAAAACACCACAACTCAAGCACCGACAACTACAAATTTAGCACAAACCACCACAACTAAAGCACCAACAACTACAACTTTAGCACCAACAACCACAACTCAAGCACCAACAACTACAACTGCAACACAAACAACCACAACTCAAGCTTCAACAACTACAACTGCAGCACAAACAACCACAACTCAAGTACCAACAACTACAACTGCAACACAAACAACCACAACACAACCATCAACAACTACAACTGCAGCACAAACAACCACAACCCAACCGTCAAAAACTACAACTGCAGCACAAACAACCACAACTCAAGCACCAACAACTACAACTGCAGGACAAACAACCACAACTCAAGCACCAATAACTACAACTGCAGCACAAATGACCACAACTCAATTACTAACAACTTCAACGGCATCACAAACAACCACAACTCCAGCACCAACAACTACAAGGGCATCACAAACAACCACAACACAACCATCAACAACAACACCTGCAGCACAAACAACCAAATCTCCAGCACCAACAACTACAAGTGCAGCACAAACAACCACAACACAACCATTAACAACTACACCTGCTGCACAAACAATCACAACTCAAGCACCAACAACTACAACTGCAGCACAAACAAACACAACTCAAGCACTAACAACTACAAGTGCATCACAAACAACCACAACACAACCATCAACAACAACACCTGCAGCACAAACAACCAAAACTCCAGCACCAACAACTACAAGTGCAGCACAAACAACCACAACACAACCATCAACAACTACAACTGCAGCACAAACAAACACAACTCAAGCACCAACAACTACAACTGCAGTACAAACAATAACAACTCCAGCACCAACAACTACAAATTTAGCACAAACCACCACAACTCAAGCACCAACAACTACAACTTTAGCACCAACAACCACAACACCACCATCAACAACTACAACTGCAGCACAAACAACCACAACTCAAGCACCAACAACTACAACTCCAGTACAAATGACCACAACTCAATTACTAACAACTTCAATGGCATCACAAACAACCACAACTCAAGCACCAACAACTACAGCTCAAACAACCACAATACAACCATCAACAACTTCAACTGCAGCAGAAACAACCACAACTCCACTACAAACAACTACAACTGTAGCACAAACCACCACAACTCTAGCACCAACAACTATAACTCCAGCACAAACAACCACAACACAACCATCAAAAACTACAACTGCAGCACAAACAACCACAACTCAAACACCAACAACTACAATTGCAGCACAATCAACCACAACTCAAGCACAAACAACTAGAACTGAAGCACAAACAACCAAAACTCTAGCACCAACAACTACATCTGCAGTACAAACAACCACAATTGAAGCACCAACAACTACAACTGCAACACAAACCACCACAACTCAAGCACCATCAACTACAAATTTAGCACAAACCACCACAACTAAAGCACAAAAAACTACAACTATAACACCAACAACCACAACTCAAGCACCAACAACTACAACTGCAACACAAACAACCACAACTCAAGCTCCAGCAACTACAACTGCAGCACAAACAACCACAACTCAAGGACCAACAACTACAACTGCAGCACAAACAACAACAACCCAACCGTCAACAACTACAACTGCAGCACAAACAACCACAACTCAAGCACCAACAACTACAACTGCAGGACAAACAACCACAACTCAAGCACCAATAACTACAACTGCAGCACAAATGACCACAACTCAATTACTAACAACTTCAAAAGCATCACAAACAACCACAACTCCAGCACCAACAACTACAATTGCATCACAAACAACCACAACACAACCATCAACAACAACACCTGCAGCACAAACTACCAAAACTCCAGCACCAACAACTACAAGTGTAGCACAAACAACCACAACACAACCATCAACAACTACACCTGATGCACAAACAATCACAACTCAAGCACCAACAACTACAACTGCAGCACAAACAAACACAACTCAAGCACTAACAACTACAACTTCAGCACAAACAACCACAACTCAAGCACTAAAAACTACAACTGCAGTACAAATGACCACAAATCAATTACTAACAACTTCAACGGCATCACAAACAACAACAACTCCAGCACCAACAACTACAAATTTAGCACAAAACACCACAACTCAAGCACCAACAACTACAACTTTAGCACCAACAACCACAACACCACCATCAACAACTACAACTGCAGCACAAACAACCACAACTCAAGCACCAACAACTACAACTGTAGCACAAAAAACCACAACTCAAGCACTAACAACTACAACTGCAGTACAAACAACCACAACTCAAGCACAAACAACTACAACTGCATCAATGACAACCACAACTCAAGCCCCAACAACTACAACTGTAGCACAAACAACCACAACTCCAACACCAACAACTACAGTTGTAGGTTTTGGTGCTGGAGTTGCACAAACAACCACAACTCAAGCACAAACAACCACAACACAAACATCAACAACTACAAATGTAGCACAAACAACCACAACTCAAGCACCAATAACTACAACTGTAGCACAAACAACCACAACTCAAGCACTAACATCTACAATTGCAGCACAAACAACCACAACTCAAGCACCAACATCTACAACTGCTACACAAACAACCACAACTCAAGCACCAACAACCACAACTGTAGAACAAACACCCACAACACAACCATCAACAACTACATCTTCAGCACAAACAACCACAACACAACCATCAACAACTACAACTGTAGCACAAACAACCACAACTCAAGCACCAACAACTACAACTGCAGCACAAACAACCACAACTCCAACACAAACAACTACAATTGCAGCACAAACAACCACAACTCAAACACCAACAACTACAACTGTAGAACAAACACCCACATTTCCAGCTTTAACAACTCCAAGTGCAACACAAAGAATCACAACACGACCATCAACAACTTCAACTGCAACACAAAAAAACACAACTCCAGCACCAACAACTACAAGTGTATCACAAACAACCACAACACAATCATCAACAACTACAACTGCAACACAAATCACTGCAACTCAAGCACCAATAACTACAACTGTGGAACAAACAACCACAACACAACCATCAACAACTTCAATTGCAGCACAAACAACCACAACTCCAGCACCAACAACTACAAGTGCATCAAAAATAACCACAACACAACCATCAACAACTACAACTGCAACACAAACCACCACAACTCAAGCACCAACAACTACAACTGCAGCACAAACAACCACAACTCAAGCACCAACAACTACAACTTTAGCACAAACCACCACAACTCAAGTACCAACAACTTTAGCACCAACAAGCACAACACAACCATCAACAACTACAACTTTAGTACAAGCAATCACAACTCAAGCACCAACAACTACAACTGTAGCACGAACGACCACAACTCAAGCACCAACAACTACATTTGCAACACAAACAACCACAACTGCAGCACCAACAACTACAACTGCAGCACAAACAAGCAAAACACAACCATCAACAACTACAACTGTAGCACAAACAATCACAACTCGAGCACCAAAAATTACAACTACAGCACAAACAACCACAACTCCAGCACCAACAACTACAAGTGTAGCACAAACAACCACAACACAACCATCAACAACTACAACTGCAACACAAACCACCACAACGCAAGCACCAACAACTACAACTGCAGCACAAACAACCATAACTCAAGCACAAACAACTGCAACTTTAGCACAAACCACCACATCTCAAGCACCAACAGCTACAACTTTAGCACAAACAACCACAACACAACCATCAACAACTACAACTGCAGCACAAACAATCACAACTCAAGCACCAACAACTACAACAGTAGCACAAACAACCACAACACAACCATCAACAACTGCAACTGCAACACAATCCACCACAACTCAAGCACCAAAAACTACAACTGCATCACAAACAACCACCACTCAAGCATCAACAACTACAACTGCAGCACAAACAACCACAACTCAAGCACTAACAACTACAACTGTAGAACAAACACCCACATTTCCCACATTAACACCTCCAAGTGCAACACAAGCAATCACAACACAACCATCAACAACTTCAACTGTAGCACAAACAACCACAACTCAAGCACCAACAACTACATTTGCAGCACTAACAACCACAACTCCAGCACCAACAACTAAAACTGTAGCACAAACAAGCACAACACAACCATCAACAACTACAACTGCAGCACAATCAATCACAACTCAAGCACCAACAACTACAACTGCAGCACAAACAACCACGGCTCAAGCACCAACAACTACATTTGCATCACAAACAACCACAACTCAAGCAGGAACAACTACAACTGCAGCACAAACAACCACAACCGCAGCACAAACAACCACAATACAACCATCAACAACTACAACTGCAATACAAACAACCACCACTCCAGCACCAACATCTACAAGTGTAGCACAAACAACCGCAACACAACCATCAACAGCTACAACTGCAACACAAACCACCACAGCTCAAGCACCTACAACTACAACTGCTGCACAAACAACCACAACTCAAGCACCAACAACTAAAACTTTAGCACAAACCACCATAACTCAAGAACCAACAACTACAACTTTAGCACCAACAACCACAACACAACTATCAACAACAACAACTGCAGCACAAACAACCACAACTCAAGCACCAACATCTACAACTGCAACACAAACAACCACAACTCAAGCACCAACAACTATAGCACAAACAACCACAAAACAACCATCTACAACTACAACTGCAGCACAAACAACCATAACTCCAATACCAACAACTACAACTGCAGCACAAACCACCACAACTCTAGCAGCAACAACTACAATTGCAGCACAAACAACCACAACTCAAGCACCAACAACTACAACTGTAGAACAAACACCCACATTTCCAGCATTAACACCTCCAAGTGCAACACAAGCAATCACAACACAACCATCAACAACTTCAACTACAGCACAAAAAACCACAACTCCAGCACCAACAACTACAAGTGTAGCACAAACAACCACAACACAACCATCAACAACTACAACTGCAACACAAACCACT